>PVIU01002461.1:0-172055 GCA_004026605.1 Ondatra zibethicus | reverse complement strand
CCCTTCCTCTCCTCTCCCCTCCTCTCCTCTCCTCCCCTATCCTCTGCTCTCCTGTCCTCTCCCCTTCTCTCCTCTCCCCTCCTCTCCTCTGCTCTTCTGTCGTCTCCTCTCCTCTCGCCCACTCTGTGTGTGTGTGTGTGTGTGTAGACTGTGAATGACAAAATAGGAGAAGCAGAGCTGCCCAGGCCCTTTAGAGCTCAGATCATGAATCCCACATGAGACAGCAAACTATTCGTACTGTTGGAGTTTGGTTTTCCTTTGATTTGTTTGTGACTGTGCCCTGGTTCTTCCCTCTTGGAGTAGGAAAATGTTTAACTTGTTTTTATTTTTGCAGTAGCACATAATTGAGAGACTTTGGATGTTTTACAGACACTGAACTTTTAAAGTGTTGAAACTTTCAAAGACCATTGGATGTTTAAAACTTGGAATGTTTTATAGTGTGATATTGATATTAATATGAGATTTTGGGGATAAACAAGAAAGGTTAGGCTATCATTTAAAAGTTATTACATTAGTGTGTCAAGTTGACTAGGGGGTTAATTGTTTCAATTAACTTTTCAAAAAAATTAAAGTTTAGCTTTGACACAAGCTAAACTAATCAAATACACAGGTAGGTAAGCGGGACGCCTTCCATAGTCTCTGCTTCAGTTCCTGCCGCGGGCTCTTGCCCTGACTTGCCTAGGACAGACTGTAAACATTGCGGTGAAACAAATTGTTCCTACATAAGTTGCTTTTGGTCATGGTCTGTATCACAACAATATAGAGCAAATGAAGACATCTGATTCCTTCCTTAGTTTATTCTTTTGGGTCTTAAGTCTTTGCTGTACTTGTTTTCCATTTCCTTGGTTAGATGTGTTTTCAGTTATTTTTTTGAGGCCATCACAAATGAGATTGTTTCCCTGATTTCTTCCTCTGTGTGTATGACTTTCGTATACAGGAAGGGTGCTGATTTGTGTGTGTTAATTTAGTTACTTACCTGAATGTATTCATTGGCTGTATCAGTTTAATGGTGAAGCATTGAAGGTCTTTTAAGGTACAGGAGACTCAAGCTAGAGTCGGCTGAGAAGAAAGAACCTCAACTGAGAATATGCCTTCATCAGAATGGCCTGTGGACGAGCCTGTGGGGCCATTTTCTTGCTCAATGATTGACATGGAAGGGCCAAGCTCACTGTGGGTGGTACCATCCCTAGGCGGGTGGTCCTAGATGATGTAAGCAAACAAGTGGGATGGAGCTAGTAAGCAACACTCCTCCATGGTCTCTGAAGTGGTTCCCATCACAGGTTCCTGCCTTGAGTTCTTGCCCTGGACTGTAAACTTTAAGCTAAATGAGCCCTATCCTCCACAAAGTTGCTTTTCATCATGTTTTGTTACACTCATAGAAATCCTAAGACAATAAACTGTTTGTATCCCCTTTACCTCCTCTTACCTTACTGCTCTAGCTAAGACATCAAGTGCTATGTTGAACTGGTAAAAAGAGAGTGAAGAGCCTTGTCATGTTCCTGATTTTAGTGGAAATTCTCATTTTTCTCTACACACGATAATGGCCTTAGGCTTGCAGTATATTGCCTTTCTTACGATCGCATATGTCCCATTTCCTTAGATTCTCAAGCACTTTTATCAGGAAAGGATTTTGTGTTTCCTTTGACATCTTGGGACTCCCTGCTTTGGCTGGTTTGTTTATTCACTGTATCTTAGTTTGGGTTTTATTGCTGGGAAGAGACACTATAACCAAGGCAGCTCTTGTAAAGGAAAACATCTCATTGGGGCTGGCTTACAGTTTCAGAGGTTTAGTCCATTATCATCATGGCAGGAAGCATGGGGCACGCAGGCAGACATGGTGTTGGAGAAGGAGCTGAGAGGTCTATACCTGGATCCTCAGGCAGCAGGAAGAGATAGTGACACATTGGCCAGGCTTTATCATCTGTGACCTCAAAGCCCACCCCCAGTGACATACTTCCTCCTACAGGGCCACACCTATTCTAACCAGGTCATACTTCCTAATAGTGTCACTCCATATGGGCCTATGGGGGCCATTTTTATTCAAACCACCACACACTGTAACCTCTTCTTTCAGCATCCTCCATAGAACTGATTTAGCAGTTACAGTTCTGTAATTTGTTTTTATCTTGGAAAGTATTTTATTTTATTTAATTTTTTGCTTTTTTCCCCCAAGGCAAGGTTTTTCTATGTAATGGCTCTGGCTCTCCTGGAACTTGCTCTGTAGATCAGGCTGGTCTTGAACTCACAGAGATCTGCTTGCCTCTGCCTCCCAAATGCTGGGACTAAAGATGTTCACCACCACACCCAGCTCTCCTTCAATTTTAATAGATAGTTTTGCTAGGTATAATTGTCTAGGTTAACAATTGTGGTCTTTCAGACCTGGGAATACATCTTTCCAGGCCCTTATGGCTTTAAAACTTTCTGTTGAATTATCAGTTGTTAATCTGGTGGGCTTGCATTCATAAGTGACTTGGCCTTTCCTGCAACTTTTAATACCCTTTATTCTATGTTTTTAATGAGTCAGCTGTAACATATGGTGGAGAGGAGTTTTGTAGGCCTCCTGTACCCAAATGCCAATAAATTCTCTAGGTATTGATAATTTTCTTCTAAGGCTTTATTGAAGATACAGTTTATGTCTTTGGTATGGCGTTCTTCTCCTTCTCCTATGACTATATCCCAAAGTTTAGGTCTTTTCGTGATAGCCCCAGTCTCTCTCTGGTTAGGTTCATGTATTTTAAATTGTTTTCTCTTGACTTTTACTGAGTGATCTTCTATTTTATCTTCCATACCTGTGTCTGTTTTCAAACAGGATCCATTCTGTTGGTGAGGCTTTTCACTGAGACTTTTATTTGGCTTATTATTATTTTTTTATTTCCAGCATAATTGCAATTTGTTTTTCAGTAATTCTATTTCTTTATTGAGTTCTATTTTCCTATCTGGTATCGACTCCCTCATTTCATCCATCTCGTTTACTTTCTTGTTGTTGGTGATTTGTTTGTTTTTTGTTTTTGTTTATCAAGACAGGGTTTCTCTGTGTAGCCCTGGCTGTAGCACGAGTTCTAATTGGTCTTAATAATAAAAACCAGGAGCTAGCTATTTGGAGGTGAAAGATTGGAGAAGCAGAGCAGCCAGCCACTAGAGTTCTTACCTCTACAAAATCTCTAGCCCGAAGAGGCCAAGCTCCTATCTCCTCCTGCCTTATGGTCCTCTCTCTGCCCAGCCATAATCACTTCTTGTCTGTCTGTACAGACCTCCAGACCTCTATGGTTAACTAATGACTAGCTCTACCCTCTGATCTTCAGGCAAGCTTTATTTGTTAGAGTACAACAAGTTATCACCACACCTGAGTGTCCTGTAGACAAGGCTGGCTTCGAACTCAGATCAACCTGCCTATGCCTCCGAGTGCTGGGATTAAAGGCATACATCACTATGCCTGGCTTCCATCTCTTTGTTTTTATTTTCTTGTTTCTTTTTGCTTGGGTAGAGTAACAATCATTCTTTGAATTCTTTGTCTGGAAATCCACTTTCACTGGGACCCATTATTATGTGATTAGTAATTTGGGGAGGCAACGATTGTCTTGGATTTTCATGGTGTCTCTGTTTTTGGGCCGAGACTGTACATTTGGAGTTAGTTGAGTAGAGTATGGGCCTGTGACTGATGGCCAGAGATCACTTTCTTGTCGAAACCGTGAGATGGGGGATGGTGGCCCATTTAGGTTTAGGACTCCTTACTGGTTTGTGAAGGGAGCAGAGAATGACAGAAAGTGTGTCAATGTAACATGAGGGCCGGCTTGTTGGTGTTTCTGTCCTGCCCAGTTCCCTCAGCCGTTTAGCCCCAAAGATATCACACAGAGGTCTATATTAGTTATAAACTGATTGGCCCTTAGCTCAGGCTTCTTATTAACTCTTATAACTTATATTAGCCCATTATTCTAGTATATGTTAGCCACATGGCTCGGTACCTTTTTCAGCAGGGCAGGTCACATCTTCCTTCTTCGGTGTCTGGACAGGACTAGGGAGGAATGGGCTTCCTCCTTCCCAGAATTCTCCTATTCTATTTTACCCACTTCTACTTCCTGTCTGGTTGTCCCACCTGTACTTCCTGCCTGGATACTGACCAATCAACGTTTATTTAAATCATAATTGACAGAATACAGAATTGTCCCCCACCATGTCAGGGTATTCACAAGTGGGTGAGGCCCTTACTAGTCTGCTATAGGCTTTGGGGAGACTGAGAAGTGGGGGTCCGGTATTCTGGGCCTGGAAGGAGCTGGATAGGTTAAGAAGTGTGGCGGAGTGGAGTGTCTGGGGCCTAAATTAATCTTTATTCTGCCCACTTTCTTCTTTGTTATTGATCAGATATGCACAGTGGTAACTTTGAAAATTTTATAGTATAGAAATCAATGGCAAGAAATCAAATTAAAAAGCTCAGGATGTGTCTGAGTTGGTATAGTGTTTGTCTAGCACACATAAAGTGTTCGGTTCCGTTTTGAGCACTGCATAAAGCAGGTCTGTGGGCACACACTACTAAGCTCAGCATTTGGGAGGTGGGCGTAGGAGTATATGGAGTCCAACGTCATCCTTGACTCTGTGGCAGTAGAGTAGGGATCGAAGGTTAAACTATCAAGATTAACACAGAGAAGGAGGCAGCAGAGGTGTTGAGACAGGCAGGAGCCCTTTCTTGCCTGGCCTCATGCAATGAACAAGGAAAGTGTTGACCCTGGAACTGTGAGAAGGGCTGGGGCTCTGTAAATGTCCTAGAAAGAAAGGGTCCTACTCCTCCTGGCCCCACACTTCTGAAGCCTACTCTCTCAGCTCACTTACCCTATTGTCCTGACTGTTTTCCCTTTCTTAACAAGCTGTCTTTTCTTATTTCTAATAGGTGTCCATGGACACAGGAACCTGGAATATCTGGGCCCTCTGAATGCAGATCTGTGGTCCAGCGTTGAGCATATTCTTCCTTTTCCTTCTCTTCAGCTCCCTTTCAGGTACTGACCAAAGGGCCTCTTCCTTTCCCAGAGGCTGTCCCCTTCCACCACACAGCTGCTTGTGGAGAAACTTGCCAGCTTCTGTGAACTCCGGCTCAAAAGCTGTGACTTTCTGTCCCCCCAGCCTGTAACTCCCTGGACTTGCAGCTTGTTCACCCTACTGTTTTTCTCTCACATTCATGAATTCGTCCTCTAACTTTCCCTCTGATTCTGTTTTCAAATTCTTTTATTAATGAGACTGATAATAAGAATGTAAAAAGCAACCATGAATTCCTCTGTAACAGCTACATTCCAAGTTCAAGATCAGCATGGAATACACGAGACAATGTCTTTAAAAAAAATTTAAAGATCCAACTAATGATATTCATATAAATAATGCTAGAGAATCAAATGTTGGTTAAAAATTGCTCCTTTAATGAAATCTGAATCTCTTTCAACTGTGGTGCAGTCTCTGTGTCCCTCCTTCTTCCTCCCTCCCTCCCTCCCTCTCTCTCTCTCTCTCTCTCTCCTTTGTGCTTCAGACTGAACTCAGAGCCAGGGCCTCACATATGCTAGGAAGGCATTTTGTCATTGAACTATCCCCTGCTCTCAACTATTGCTCTTATAATTTATATATTTATTTATTTTGTTGTTGTTGTCTTGTGACTGGGTTTAACTATGTAGTACAGAATGGCCTCCAATTCACTATGCTAGGCTTGCAGGGGTAAGCAACCATACCTAGCTCTGTAGAATTTTAAAGAAGTGTTCAAAGACAAGGCCTCAACTAGAAAATGGGGAAAGTAACAAAACTGAAGATAGAAGAAATTTTTTCCTAGAAATTCTAACATTAATGTCATTGAAAAGTCATATGCCTCATTTATTTTATATGTTTACATATGAAATTTGGGCACACTAGTTACAAACAAATGTTAAGTGACAGAACTGGAATCCAAAAAAGAGGAAGCTGTATGAAACTGGTTTTAATGGCAGTCTTCTCCATCTGGACAAAAAGGTTAAAGCTGCATTGTTTTCAATAATCTTTTCCCCTGTGTTTTAAGCTTCCATAAATATATTTATTAAGAAATATTCTTTATGGATTACGGGTGCAGCTTGGTGGCAGGGAACACAGACAAGGTGTTGTAATGAGGAGCTCGGGCTGCGTTTCCAGTGCCTGGTTCCCGGCTCAGGGCTCCTTGTGCTACCCGGCTCCAGGTGTGTACCCGAAATAATTACACGGAAACTGTATTTATTGAAATACTGCCTGGCCCATTAACTCTAGCCTCTTATTGGCTAACTCTCACATATTTGTTTAACCCATTTCTAATAATCTGTGTGTCACCACGAGTCGTGGCTTACCCGGAAAGATTCAGCGTGTGTGACATGGCGGGCGGCTCTCTCTGGCTTTGTCCCCTTCCCAGCATTCTCTTCTCTTTATCCTGTCTACCTAAGTCCTGCCCTATCAGAAGGCCAAGGCAGATTCTTTATTAACCAATAAAAGCAACCCAAATACAGAAGGACCCTCCTACACCATTTCCTCTTTTTCTGTTTAAACAAAAAAGGCTTTAACTTTAATATAGTAAAATTACATAACAAAATTTATCAAGTAAGAATTACAGTTACAACCTATTTTATCTTTTATTATGAAAAAGGAAAACTATAATTATAACTATCCATTTTTTAACTCCATCAAAGACTCCAGAAGGATAAAATATTACCTAAGTAAACAAGAACTAAGCAACTTCCAAACTCTAGGAATGACAGAGACATCTTGCTGTCTGTACAGTCACCCAAAGTTTCTTTGTATCGTTGGGGCATCCATCTTTAGCCTACAGGCCCATAGTATCCAGTAGACTTTTCCATGAAGCAGGAAAATTTAAAGACAGTTTAGTCACTTTCTTTTGTATCCTGCAGAATGTCTCGTAGACTTTTTTATGAAGCAGGAGCCCTGAAGGATTATCTCACCTTTAGGCAAGTTTAGTAGTCCTCTTTTTGTGGGTTTTTTGTGTTCAGTTTATGCAACAGTCCAGGCAAGAGCAGTTTCTTGCCCAAGTGGCTAACCAACTCTATAAGGAGCCTCTTTGATGTCCATCTTCCTCTTGAAGTAGCTGGTGCTGCCAGGAGCAGATGTGTCTCATTGTCATGAAAAGTCCTAAGTTATTAAAACATTAAATGTCATGTTTTGTAGCCTTTGAAAGATATGAAGAATGCCTATCTGAAATATATCTATGCACATCTAGAAAATCTAACTAACATGACTACAAACTTGACTATGTTAATGATTATCCATTAACAACCTATATTTTTAACTATATATTACATTTTTAAATGAACTACACAATCACAATACCTTAATCAATATCAGAAATACATATATATAACAAAATTGACCTTAAATTTATATCAATAAAGCAAAATTTATACCGATGTAAATTATCCATATCTATATCATCTCCCCCTTTAAATTTAAATTTAAAGAACATTTATAAACAATATTTGGGAATATGGGTGTAGTTACTTTTTTTTAAACTTTTTTTTGTTGTATGGGGGCGCTGTCAATTAGGTTTTGTATCCTGTTTATCTCAGTCACCAGTTGAGTGAAGTAATTTTTTGAAGGTGTTTACAGTGACCTTTAGGAGGGCGTGGTCTATCAAACCACATTGGTGTAGAAGGAATCTAGAGGGTCTCATTTTTTTGTGAAAACAAAAGAAGAACCTCCTTTTTAAAGCACCATATTTTTAGACCCAAATTTTAAAGTCATTATACCTTTGTAATAATACCCATGCTGGTTTAGCTTAGTAGCCCAGACAATGAAACATCTCTTTGTACTTAACTCCTTTATAGTTAAAAAATTTAAAGAAAACATAATAAAATATATAATCCAGACATTTTGTGAATTTTTTATTTTTATGTGGCTTATTTTTTTTTAATCTTTGACTATCTGTATACTTTTAGCACAATCAAAAACAGTTTTTAGTGTGATGCTGCCGAGGCAGGTGAGCGTAGGAAAGAGTTTATCAGGGGACTCTTGTGGGTTTGGAGTCTACATATTAGCTCTCCTCTAAGTATGTACTTGACAGCCCTTTCCTTTACCTGCACACACTATGCACACAAGCACATGTACACACACTATGCACACATGTACATTCACTATGCACACATGTACATACATAACTGTCTTTAAATAATGTACCTAACAACCTTAGACCATCGTCTGACCTGGGCTACACATACTCCTCTCTCTGAGCAGTGTCATATGTTTCTCTCCCCCTTGACAACAATCAAACCTGGATAATTTCTATCCAAACATATTCCAATACATCATGGTCTAGGAGTAGGAGAGCTAATCTAGCCTCCTGGTTTTGAAAGTATGCACAGCAAGACTGTCTCAAAGTTAGCTTTTAGGAAGAATCATCTAGTTAGCACTTTGTGGCTCTGCATAATTGGGAGTATATATGCTTAAACTTCAGATGCATTGTGGGGGAATACTGGTGGAAAATAATTATATGACCTAATCTATCAAAACCACACCCATTGTGTGCCTTAGTGAACAAACTCCTCATCTTGATCCCCATAAAATGAAGCCCAACCACAGATTAGGCCTGTGAGTACCTTTACTCACGTGGTCTGTTGCGCCCTACAATATATTTGGGTCTTTTCTATTGCTTTGCTTTAAATAAAGTTTCCATGTTACTTCTGCAAATCTGGATGGGTTTTTATTTCCTTGAATAAAAGGCCAAGAACATGGAATCATCTGACCAGCATTGGTATAGTTAGATACTTAGACTGATTGTGCCATTAAGTTCTTCATCACTAAGAATGGAAATAATCCTTGTTCGATGTGCCAGAATGCTGAAAATGTAATTTTTCAAGAGACAGTCATAGCAAATTTCATTATATTTAGAGAAAGAAACCCTAGTTAGTAATATATTGCATTAGAGTTCTGGTACATTTCATTTCTAGACTAAGTTATATATGCTAGGCACGGTGGCTTAGGCTTGTTATTTCCAGCACCTATGAATCTGAAGCTAGCCTGGACTCCAAATACTGAGTTTAAGGCCAAGTTGGGCTATAGAGTGAGAACCTGTCTCAAAAACACTAGGGCTGTAGCACAGTTGGTAGAGTTCTTGTCTAGCATCTACAAAGCGCTGGGGTCAATCCGCAGCAGCTCAGAATGGTTCTGCGTACCCAAATCCTAGCACTCAGGAGGTAGAGACAGGATTACATAGAAAATTTGAGGCAAGCCTGAGCTACCTAAGACTGTTTCAGAAAACAAAGCAAAACATCAAACACACACACACACACACACACACACAGGTTTTGGATTATTAAACTGGTTCTCTTTGTTAAAGGTTCAAGAGGGGGGGACAGTGACACATGGTTCATATAACCCCGGCTACTCCAAGGGCTGAGGCAGGAGAATCAAGAGTTTGAGGCCCCTTAGGCATTTTGACAGAAACATTGTCTCAAAAATACAATAGAAAGCGAAATAGGACTGGGGATGAAGTTCCTCCCTACATGACCAAGGCCATATCTCCAGCAATGAAAAACAGTCTTGACAGTAACTTATACCTCTGAAAATAGCCAAGAGGTGGGTGAGCAAGATGACTCAGAGGCAAAGGCACTTTGGGGTAACCTGCATTCTAGCCCCAGAACATACATGATGGAAGGAGAATAATGATTCCCACATGCTGTCCTCTGACCTCCACACACATGGCCCACCATTCATGTGCTCCACACGTGCATACAAATAAATTAAATGTAACAAAAAACTTAAAAACATCAGCAGGCATATAACATATTTTTACTCTGTTGTAACTTAATGAACTAGATGTCTCAAAGACTAGAGGAAAATGATACATTATTAATTTTCCACCTAATAATATTTTATAATATAGCCTGATTAATTCCATAAGTTTATTTCTTTATAAGCTTACCAGATGTCTTAAATTCCTTCTAAAATTACCTTAAACTATCTATTGCCTCATTCAGTGTTCAGCACTTTATTAAAAAACATTAAAATATGGTACTCCCGTTGGAATTTTATTTAGAAAGAAATATAATCTCATGATCGTTTAAGTTCAGTCATCCCAAACTTCTTTACACAGCACCATCAGCTAATCCTGCTATAGAAGACAGCAGGCTCTAGAGCGTTCGCAGTCTTTTCAAACGCTGCCACCACACTTTCATGGTGAAAGTTTTAACATTTTGCTGGGTCAGCAGTACTGCCTGTTGAGCAACAAGTATGCTGCCTCACCCTAACACGTATGTGCCCAGTGGCTAGAGATTGTTCCCCAGGCTTGTACATTCCACTTTTCTCAGTACACACCAGAAGATATTATGCTGATGGATTTGGGTAACATTTAAATATAATTAGGCTTACAGTAATTAAAGGGTGAGAGAAATGCTACACATTTATTTTCATTTATCTGAAATTATATCATGGAAGATTTCTCCGCATCACATCACACACTAGAAAACAATAATAATAAGGCTAACTAATTTTATACATGAATTGCCCCACTCTGCATATCATCTACACACACACACACACACACACACAGAGACACACACACAGACACACACGTCCCCAGAAGAAATTCTCTCCTAATTATGTGCAATACCTGGTACAGTATAAAAGCTTGTTATACTGCATTATTTAAGGAATAAAGAAACATCTCTACACATCTTCCAAACATAAACATTTTCCAAATTATGTGAAATCCAGTTTGCTGAGTCTGTGCCTGCAGAACCCTGGCACACTACGGTTAGCTTCTTATTTGGCAGAACAATAGTTCAAAACCTGAAGAACAGGAAACCTTAAACTCTCCAGGTTAGCTCGTCTTCTGTATGCTTCTAAGCTACTTTCTAAGACCACCCGTGGAAACTTTGGGAACTGCTTAGATATCCTGTAATAGAAGTATCAGTTTTTAGCTGGGCATTGGTGGCACACACCTTTAATCCCAGCACTCAGGAGGCAAGGCAGATCTCTGAATGTGAGGCCAGCCTGATCTACAAAGTGAGTTCCAGGACAGCCAGGGCTACACAGAGAAAGCCTGTCTTGAAAACTCAAAAATAAATAAATAAAAATGTCAGTTTCAAAAACAAGCTTAAGCATTAAAATAGGGAAAATAGTTAAACCCAGTTTTCAGAAGCCTGATATAGGTCTGAAACTAGGCTGGTCTACAGAGAGAAACCCTCATCTCAAAAAAGGCTGGGGGGGGGGCAGAGAACAGGTAAGACAGGAGAAAGAAGAGAGCATTTCAATCACATTCTCAGTTTCTTTAATTCTGATTGTCTCCAGCAAACAATCTTCACCATGTAAAGTCAATGTTCCTAGATTCTAAGAGTAAATTACAGTTATCGCTGTAAATGTCATGGCTGAGGCACCTGTTTCACACTGGCACGTTGTGGAGCCTGGATTTCCATTTGTGAGGAATGAGCAGAAGAAAGGATGTGTGAGGAAGAGTGGGCACTCAAGCAAGGTTCTACTTCCCTTTAACAAGAGTCAAAAGTCCGATGTGGAGGTATTCCTGCAGTCCAGCTTTGAGGACACGGAGTTCTAGCAAAATAATAGAAGTAGGTGGAAGGGTTAGTCTGTAGCAAAGTCTGCTGGGGCTGGTGGACTCTTGAACATGCTCAACATGGCCAGACATCACACGATGTAGCTAACACAAATGCTAATTTAGTGGCCTTGGCAACAATGGTCTTCCAACAGAATCCTTCAGTGCTGAAATGGTTTACTATAAAGATTTTACTTATTTTTCCTTGTATATCCAGGAGCATACCATGCCATTTTGCTGTGTATTTAGCCCCTCAAGGACAGAAAAAAATGATTACATGGAATGTTCTTATTGTGATACTTGAGAGCTGTTTTCATTGTAATGTGGAGTTAGAACCTATAATTTCCTCCAAATTCCATAATGAACATTGAGGTTGCAATAAACGTGTAAAAGGGTGTTTCTTCACATTTCCCATACAGGGTCAGAAAGTTCATAGAGTGTAAATACTTCTCTAAAATGAACCACAGATAAGATATGCAAATGAGCTGGGTAGAGATGGTATAAGCCTTTAATCCCAGCAGTTGGGAGGTGATGGATCTTGGTCAGTTTGAGGCCATCCTGGTTGACAGAGCAAGTCTAGGACGATCAGGGCTACACAGATAAACCTTGTCTTGAAAAACAGAAAATAACAACAAAAAACTAAAAACAAAACAACCAAACAAAAACAATCCCCCCAAAAGAAAACAAAAACGAGGTTCCGCTTTGGGGATCCCAGAACTTACTCATTTGTCAGAGGCTTCTAAAATTCAAAATATTTTTTAAACTTCTTCATAAAAATGGCTATCATCTAAAACAGTTTCCAAAACGATGTTAACTCTTCCACTGTGCAGGGAAGGCTGTTTGCAGGACAGTCACTGTCACCTAGTTCATTAGCAGATCAAACTAGGAATTACCATTTGGATTACAAAAGCCAGATCTACAAACAATGAAATGTTATTCCATCTGTGTCCTGGAAAGACAATTTCAAAAAGGCTCTTGGGGTTGAAGAAACTGTAGACAAAACAAAACAAAAAGGCTCCAGTTTTGCTCTGACGTCCCTACAACTAAAACAAGAAAGACCCCCAAACATGTAGAAGTGAAAGCTGATTCTAGGGTTCATGCTTTTCCTGTCACTAGAGTGAAGGCAAAACTGCAAGGGGAAAAAGATAATCCCATTGGTTTAATCAATTACACCCTTATTTGAGGCTTTATTTTTAAGCATTAAAAAACAAAGACTAAATCAAGTCTGTTGAAATTCACGCATAGTCTCTCTACTTCTGGTTTTCAGAATAACGTTCTTGGGCATCATTTCAAGTACTCCAACTGAAATTCCTGGAACTGAAAGATCCGTGGATTTAAGTTCTGTTTGCTACAAACTGCTCTGAGTACCATCACTTGGCTGGGAAGTCGAGATGTTCAGTTTGTAGTGAATGGTTAGAACGGGAGACTCAAACGGCCAAGTTACTTAACCAGTCATTACATCTTCAGGTTAAGTACAGCTGCTTCTAACAATACACCGCACTTGCACCAGCTTCTAAGGGACCTATTTAAAGTGAGTTCAGCTGCTCATGGTGGTACCTGACAGTAATCCCAGCCCAGGCAGGAGTGGTGTCAGTTCAAGACCAACCCGAGTCCCATCAGGAAACCAAAATAACACAACACTTCAGAAAGCACTGTGCCCTAACGCCTTCACCTGATCAGCAAGGTTGTTAAATTTATATCAGTATGTGGAAAAAAAACAGGAATGACTTGTTAAGTTTGACTTATTCAATAACTCAATGAATAAGGTTTCCCATTCTAATTACAGTTTCAAGCATGTCTCTTCTAAAATCCTAAACACCTTTAACTCTTGATTTTTTTCTCTAAATCTGAATTAAAAATAAAATTTGTAAAACACCCTATATAGCAGGCTTGATTATATCAGTTGGTAAAACTTTATTTTACAAGCAATAGGAATTGGATCAAATGATTATTATAATCCAGAGTAAGTGTTTTATGACCACAGAAATGCCACTGTACACACTGCTAATACAGACTTAATAACACGATACTGAACTGTACAAGAGTTATTTATTTTCCTTAATCTCAAAGCTATTTTTAGTAGTACAAAAAAGCCATATTAACATTTTTTCCATTAGAAAACAACAGGATGTACAAAACTTTGGATGAAAAGTATGTCAAATTGCATTTAGTCACTTGGAGGAAAATCCGCCACTCCATCAAAACCACCCAGAGTATTTTAGGCAGTGATTAAAATCAAAATAATGCATCTTAATAAACCCCAGCTGTTAAAAGAACCTAGCAATATAGAATCATTTTCTACATAGTATTCTTCACTAATCACTTCAGGAGTTATTTTTCAAAATTCATTTCAGTTGAGTCCTACGACATGCCAGGCACCATACTTGGCCAACTAGGGATTTTCGAACAAGTTGGTTAAAGTGGGAAAGACCCACAAATCAGTCCTTTGGTTACCAGGTTTGACTTTAATCTTCCAAAACTCAGGATCAAGTTTCCTCTTTCCAAATGTTACTTGGTTTCATTAGTGGGGAGGGTGTTTAGAAAGAAAAGGAACCATTAAATGTGTTCCGTTATCTCAATTAAAGGAGCGTTATCGAAAAGCTAAGCTATTATTCTTTATTAATACGATGTACTCTTGAGGTGCTACCACAGGTGTGGTTCAACTTTATCCTGAACCCCACCCTGCTCAAGAACAGCACAACAGGTGGACTATTTTGCATTTAAGATAGCAACAGCCATAACCTCAATCAGTTAGGGTCCAGTAAAAATATCTAGTTATGAGATGGAAAAAAGCATAAAATAAACTAGTAATAATTAATATATAAAGAAGCATCTTTTCCTTTTGAAAAACAAGATGCTGACAATTAAAAAAAAAAAGCTTGCAGCTATGCAGATGGCCCATACATTGACAATACTGTCCATTCAACACCATCATTTCCATATAGAAACCTATTTCTTAAAGTGTAGCACATCATTTAGGCAATAATTTGGAAATTAGCCAAATGCTAAGCCTTATACTAGCAGGTCATATACCACCAACATTTAAACATGTCCGGCCATCTTTTCATGACTTATGTGCAGCCTAAACTCAACACTCGGATTGATCATACAATTTAAGTTTCTGGACCTGCATGACAAGAAAATGGTTTATGAAATAGTCTCATAAGACATTCTAGTCTTAGGGTCGAACCACTTTCATCTTAAATGACTTCATCTGGCATGCTATAACTACAGAAAAAGTAATTAACTTTTAAATGGGAACTAAAAGCAGATAAGTGGTAACAACCGACACAATAGATCTCCCTACATATGTAATCTGACGCTGATTTATGATTTCAGAGCTTGAAAACGTCATATCAGAAACCACAACCAAATGTACTTGATGGCATGCAAGGTCTTCCTAAAAATTAATCTAAGACCTAGAAGTCAGTCTCAGAACATAAAAAAACACAACAATTTTGTACATTTTATTCACATTTATTTTTTGCTTTTAGTGTGCTCACAGAAAATTAGAACACCTTAAGCAGGAGTTGAATAGCAATGTCTGTAAGGAAAGTTACATTCCAGCTCTATGCCAAATTGGTCAACGCTCCTCCAGTATTTACAAAACACGATAGACGAGATGCTACACAAAACCATTGCATCTGAAGATTTGTTTTTCTTTTATTCTCAAAGACAACTGGAAAAGAAAGCATTGTCTGCTGTAATCAAAAACATACCACAGTATAAACAGTAACCATTCCACTTATCACAGCTTGGTTGAGTTTCAAATTTGTGTTTAAAAGGTCCAAGATGACTGAAGTTTTACAAAAATGGGCAGGGCGGAGAGTTGCAAACTTCATGTGCTTCTGAAGGATATCAAGATTTGTTTTTATACAATAGTCACAGTTAAAAACACCCTGCTGGTAATACATAATTACACTTTATTAAGGTCATAACCAGCAATAAACAATAAAGCCTATACAACTTGTAATTCTACGTAATCACTGACTGGTACAGCTAACATGAGATAAGCAAGAAGTTCCTATCGTTTAGATGAACTCCTAAGACTATGATCTTTTTTTTTTTTTTAAATCTGGGTATTGGTGTTTTTATTTTTTTCTCTTTCCTTCTTATTCAAAACTTGTAGTGTTGTAAACCTGCCTCACAAAATACATCGTAATAATTTTTCTTTAAAAAACAAAAACAAAACACCCTAAGCCTTTACACCATCATTTCTAGTGGCATATTATCTTGGCAATGTTGTGCACTGCTTCAATTTCCCATAGTGGCCCCTGTCACTTCATTTGCTATTCCTTTTTGACCCACCCATCTCCTTCATATATGGGCATGTCCATAGATTTGACAAAGAAAGTTTACATTTTTTTAATAAAGATGCAAAGTATGCAAAAAACATTAATACTGATGCAAAAAAAATTAAAAATAAAGAAAGAAGAAAGAAGGCAGAGGAAGCTGTCTACACTGTCCTCGACCTGTCGGAATGGTGGTAACAATGCTCTGAGATGGGATCTGTGGGAAAGGGGGCTTAAAAAAAAAAAAAGAACAAACAAAATTTGCTGCTAAAAAATGTAAAATTAAAAAAAAAAAAAAGAGGACATCTTTAAAAATCAATCCCTGGTTGTAGACAAGTTCTCCAAAACCAGTACCTGGCACCACTCCAACAAACAAACGAGGGGAAAAGTTCTTCGATGACGTAAGAGGCTCGCGCTTACTCGGCCGCGGCGGGCGCGGGGGACGCCTCCGGACTGCACTCGGGCTGCGGCTCCGGCGACGCGGTGGGGACCGCGGAGGCCGCGGCTTCCTCGACGGGCGCCTCCTGCTCGGGCCCGGCGACAGAGGGCGCGTCGCCCGCGGTGGCGGCGGCGGCGCTGGGCGCGGGCTCCTCTGCCTTCTCCCCCGCGGCCTCCGACGGCTCCTCGGCCGGTGGCTCCTGTGTCGCCTGCTGCTCGGGCTGCTCGGGCTGTTCGGCCTCCGCCGCCTCGGCCTCCCGCGCCTCTCCGCCCGCCGCGCCCTCGGCGCCCGCCCCGCCCGCCTGCTCCCCCGGGGCCGCGCCCGCCTCGCTCGTCGCCGCCGCTGTCGCCTCGTCCTTGGCGCCGTCGGCGGTGGCGCCCTCGGCCTCAGCGCCCTCGCCCGCCTCCTTCTTGTTCTTCTTGAAGGAGAAGCCGCTCAGCTTGAAGGATTTCTTGAAGGAAAAGCGCTTCTTTTTTTTTTTCGGGGTCTCGCTGCTGGGCGACGGCGCGGCCCCGTCCTCCGCCTTGGGCGACGACGTGGAGGAGGCGGAGGCGGCCTCGGCCTCGGCGGCGGGGGACCCGGGCTCGGCGGGCTCGGGCTCGGCGGCCTCCTTCTCGGCGGCGCCTGCACCCGGCTCGGGGGCCGCCGCGGCCGCCTCGTCTTTGTCGGCCGCCGAGGGGGACGCGGCGCCACCGCCCGCAGGCTCCTCCTTGTCGGCGGCCGGGGCGCTGCCGTTGGCCTGCAGTTCCTCCTTGGCGCCGGGCTCGGCGGCCGCGGGCGACGCGTCCCCGTTCACTTTGACGTGGCCATTCTCCTGCGGGGCAGAAAAAAAAAAACAAAACAAAAAACCGAGAGTGTCACACGGAGCGGCCTAGGCAGTGCGGTCCCCGCCCACCCGGGACCAGCTTGGGAAGGGACCCGGCCGCCCGACGGCACACTCGGCACGTGGCCCGCTGGCCGCGGTTGTCCTGATCCCCGGGGTTTCGGAGAGGAGCCCGCAAGTCCGGGGCGAGCCACTCTCCCGGTGTGCATCAGATTACCCATCCCTCCCGCCCCGAAAGACCGAAGCCCCCCGGCCTTGAGCTGCGCGTCCCGGGCTGGGCGCCGGCAGGGGGCGCTGCGCCTCCACCGCACCGAGCGGGGTGCGGGAGGGCGAGCGGGCGCTCAGGGGCGGGGCCACCCCGCCCTGCCTAGCCGGGCCCTGCCCGCAGGCCGAGGCGCCCCCGAGCCCGGATCGCGCAGCCCGGGAGTCCGCAAACAAAGCTCAGGTGGCTGCTGGTCGGCCTCTCTGAGGCTCTGAAACCAGCAGGGCCGGGGGAAACCCATTATTTCTGAAGTCTCGGCCCTGCTTCCACGCCCACCTTCGCCCATAATTCTCCAAATCGGGGCGCGCCCGGGCAGCTCCTTTTGCATTTTTGAACGGCTTTAAAGCCTCTTGAAAGAGCCGGTCTTGCCCCGAGACGATTTAGAGCAAGCGAAAGCCACACGGGGCCTTTGCTCTAGGAAAAGAGGCGTGGTGGGTGCCCGGTGTTTGTGAAGCAGCCAGCCATGGCCGACCTCTTTAGCCCCCCCCCCATCCCTGGGTCGCAGCAGCACTGGGGCAGTCCCCGAGGGTGGCCGAGGTGCCACTCACACGAACAGTCAGTACCGAAACACCAGAACTGCACCCTCTTGGCCCACAGGAAAGGGTCTTTAATAACCCACCGAGGATTCCCAGCACACTAGGGTTACCATTTAAAAAGTCGTATGGGTGTGTAATTACACAGCTATAAAACAGACCCATCGAAAGGCACTTGGAAAAACTGCCTGTCCGGCTCTAAGCAGCCACCTTTCCAAGAACCTAGGGCACACTGCCTCTGGATACAACAAGCCTTCTCAGCTTGCCTTTCTCCACCGCCATCCGCTTTGGTTCCCCCCTTCCAACACACACATACACTATCGCGCGCCGCGCGCGCGCGCGCGTACACACACACACACATACACATACACAACCACACCAGAAATCTCAAAGACGACTCAATCTCGGCAATAAATACGAGAGCCACCCAAACACCGCTGTGGCCCAAAACACAAATGCAACCTGAAGGGGTGTGGGGGGGGTCACCTAGCTAGTCACGTTCAGCCTATCTCCAAACCACGCCATTTTAGACGATATATCACTCTTCCTCCCCTCTACTCAAGAATTCGCCAGGATCCTTAGGAACCAACCACTCCTTTGAGGTGGGGGCTAGGGAGGTACCCTCCCTATGAAAAATTGACAATTTAGGCTATCGTCTCCCATTCAACTTTCAAACTAGGGTTTGGCCACGCTCCTCTCCCCGGAATGCGCCTCGGGCGCGATCAGCGAGAGGGAGAGGCGTCCAGATTAGAGAAAGACAACCAAGAAATGCCCAGAACCACAGGTAGAATTTACCTGCCCATTTGCTTTGGAAGGCGACGAGGCCACAGCCGCCTCCCCGGGCCTCTCCGCGGCGGCTTCTCCCTTTGCTGCGGTCTTGGAGAACTGGGCACCCATGCTGGCTTCTTCAACAAAGAAACTCAACAGATCCAAGAGAGGAAACAAAGAGCCTTGGGTTGGTGTAACGACGGGGCGAGCAGCAGCGGCAGCGGCAGCAGCAACAGCGGCGGCGGCACACACACCGGAGGGAGGGGGTGGGGGTGGCGAGGAGGACAGAAGAGACCCGATTAAATACACTCCGGATAAAAAAATTTTAGTCGAAGAGATCAAAAAGCAGCAGCGCAGGAGGGAGGGAAAAAGGTGGAAAAGTCGAGCACAAAAAAGGAGCCCAAGTGTAGTTTTTTTTAAAAAAAAAAAAGAAGTAATAAAAAAATCCCAGATTTGTAGCCGCACTGTAGACAAGAGGAAAATGGAGAAATCTCCCTGGTTGCTAATAAGATGCGGGGTCCAACGCCCAAGTGCACAGATGAATGGGCTCGCGGGCGCTGACGCGGCCCCCGCGCGCGCTGGCCAATCCGCGCGCCGCACACAAAGCAGGAGGCGGGGCCTTCGCTCCGGGCGAACAATGGAGCCGCGCTTTGCAAACGGTTTGAAAATCAGCCTCAGACCGAGAATTAATGTCCTCCAAATAAATAAATCAATTAAAAAATACGTGCTTCTCGTCTCCCACGGCCTGAATATAATCATGCATCTCTTGATTGGCTTGCTTTGTTTGGAATCAATTAACACGGGAGGGGGTACTTATGGATGGGGGCGGAGAAAGCTTTAACTTGACTCGCATTGACTCTTGTCGGTCTATATCCGTGTCTGTCTCTCGCCACTCTCTCCCCTCCCCCATCTTCCCGTGTGTTTACGTGTATGAGTGTGTATGCAAGTGCTAAAGACAATGGGTAGGATTTGTGTGCGAGTAGCATGTTTTCTTTCTTCGCGTTCCATATGGATTTCACAGATAGTGCTCAAGGTTTTTGTTTTTTTCGGCTGTTTTTTTTTTTTTTTTTTTACTGCTGTAATTGTTAAATCGTCCCACACTGAAAGGTATTTAAACCACGAATATCGAATTTCATCTAGCGAGATCTCCAGTTGGAATTAGGTCTGTAGGCCAGATGTGGGAAATGCCAAAGCAGCAAACAGCCTAAGCCATGCTCCTTTCCCTCTCTCACAGGCGTGAAATAAAATATTTTGAGACTGGTCTTTGGAGCGCCTCAAATCGCGTCTCTCCGGTTATTCCAATTAGCGATCACTTTTCCACCAAACACTGTGAGGACCATTTGCAGAAGATCGAAACTGCTTGCGTTTTATCACTGTATGAAACGACATAATGAATTTCCTCTGAGATAAAACGAGACAGCGCCTTGAATGCAAGAATCCATATTTACAGTTGGGAGGCTGCTACTCTCGTCGACAGGGTTGTTTTCAAAGCCGGCTGCCAACATCGGAGGGACTTTCATTTTGAACGTGTGCGTGCAAAGCAGCGAGTGTGCTCCTGGAAGAGGCAGCAGCGAGGAAATTTCAAAAGACCGATTCCGAGTCTCAGAAGAAATCGCCTGCAATGTTCAGAGACAGCACGAAAATCCCTGGAGACTCCACGTCTAACTCGGGCTAGAGGCAAAGCTCTACAGCGCTGTGTAGGATGTCTCTCTAGGTCACTACACCCCTTACCACCGAAGCACCAGACGCTGTTAGTGTGTCAAAGACGAGGCGTTGATTTAATGTACTGGAGGGGGGGAGGGGATAGAGGGTGCAACCTAATAAACATTCCTCTACCACCCATAATTTCGCTCATGAAAAAATCCAAACCATCTTTTGTCGTTTGCATTTAGTGACCGTGCAACGTGAACGATGGAGGCCAGCAGTCGAGGGAATGGTTCGTTTCTCTTGGTGTTGGCTTGGAATTGTCAAACAGTTTTATTTTCTGTTCATTGTAGGGAAATAGGTCACACTTTGAGTGAAAAGGACAGTTGGTTCAAGCCAATAACTCTTTGTTCGAGTGCTGTTTGACAGTCACTGAGCAGAACATCGTTGCGTGAAGCTCCATCTCCTGCCTGTCCAGTTCCTTTAGATACATTAATCCATCCCGAAGTCATATTCCACAGAGCAGCTGCAAGGACCATTCCGTCGAAATACATCTTGCCAACCAACGTGTTAGCACCCGTAAGGGAGCCTTCTGGCCTGGCCTGAGACCCCAGCCGTCAGGATGGACGCGAATCCCTCTCATTAGCAGTTCCAACTTGAAAAGCCAACTGGGCTGATCCAACGCCACCATCCAGGAGATGCCCAAATGCTCAAAAGCCAATCTGTCCCCCCACCCCCACGGGAACCTTGCCCCTTCCTCTGAGTTCCCCTCCGGTTTTAAATTGGGGTGATTGCTAGTCCGCTTTCAGATTTTTCTCCCAGACATTCGGGGGCTGCTTTTATGGCTCCTTTGTTAACAGGCTGCGGTGCAGCTTTTCCCCCCCTTTTCTTTCTCCAATGCCTATTTGCCTGGTATCGGCTCGTCTCCCAGGCAACCGCGGGGAAGATTCGGAGCCCGCGGCGCCGGGAGGGGGAAGGGGCGGAGCCCGGCGGGGTGGGGGCGGGGATGCGCTCGAAGGGAGGGGCGGTAGGAGTGGGTCTGGTGGAGACCCGGGAACCCACGCGGAGCAGATGGCCGCGCCGGGGCGTGGCCGTAGAGCGTCAGGGGAGCGAGGGAGCCAATCGGCCCCAGCAGCAGCGCGGGAGCGAGCAAACGAATGTAAACAGGCAGGCTGTCGTGTCGCGCCCCCCCCCCCCAGTCCCTACTGTGCAGCTGAAGACGTGATTTCCTTTGGATAAGAAAGTACATTTCCAGCGTAGTTGGAAAGCTGGAGGTTCCCAGGAGAGAAGGTGGGGAAGAGGGTTTGAGCAAGCTCTAGATCTTGCTCCCCTTTTCTGTCCCCCCTCCACCCTCCTCAGACAACCACTAAGGCTAATGGGATGTAGGAGAAGCAAAGGATGGGGGGGGGCAGGGCTGGGAAAATGGAAGAGATTGAGTCGGCTATGGGCCCAGAGGACCATCTGCAAGCTTTTAGAGCTGATGGTCTTAGAGTACTGGAGATCCTCAACATTTTGGTGGTCTTCCTCGCAGAGTTAAGGGTTTCAAAAAAAAAAAAGAAAAGAAAAGAAAATCGCCAAATTCATTTATATGAGTGAGATTCAAGAAGCCAGAAGAAGTGCGTTAAAAATAGGAAACTGGCTTCTGAAGCTGACTCAATAGGGGGAAAACAGGCCTTCATTCTTCATTTGCACTGTTTTGGGAGTGACATAGTGTGTGTGACAATAGAGTCTTATGGTGACCTCCAACTCTTTGCAGCCCAGGCTGGTCTAGAACTCATGACTCACAGGCTCAGCTTCTCAAGTGCTGTCAACTAACAGTTGTGTACCACTATTGGCCAGTTCTCTGTTCCCATTTTATTCTGCTCTGAAATTTTCCAAGATGTGGAGAAGGGCTGTCGAAGTGGCACCGTAGGTAAAGGTGCTTGACCTCAAGTCTGAAAACCCAAGTTCCAACCTAGGACCCTGATGGAGGATAGAGAGAACCAACTCTTGCAAGTTGCTTCTGTACCTTAACATGTACAGCGGCACATGCCACCACCTCCGCCACACACAGCAAATAATAAACGTAATACAATGTTGATAGCCTGTACATGGTCTTCTTTAAGGATACACTGAGTATGTTTAAGAGATCTCAAAGTTATTTTTCCATAAAACATTGGCACTTAAACTTTAGAGATCATTTCACAATATCTTGAGGGCATGTTGTATGTGAGAACCTTGTGATATGGGGCTTAATTTCAAACAAGAAAGGCAAAGACAGTCCAGGGTCTCCTGGAGCTTACATTCAGTAGGTCATCGTACTGAGCTTCAAGTCTCTCGTTGGCCAGAGAAAAACAAGAGGAAACCTATCCTGAAGAGGCAGCAAACACGAATGCTTCTGATACAGCAATAGGCAGTAGTCACCAACAAATAAATATGTGATTTTAAATTGCTGTGCTCTGCAAGAGAACACAAGGTACTGTAAGAAAGTTTAATATAATCAGAAGAGTTAAAGAAGGATTGTCCAAATGTGGCACTGAAGTGGAAGCATAAAGATGGAGTAAGGTTGAGCCAGGTGAAGAACTGCATGCAGAAGATGTCTTTTGAAGCAGCTAAAATACATCGCAGCACAGATCCAGGAATCTGGGGGTCAGGGTGGCTTAAAATGTATAGCCCTTAAGTATAGGGCTGGGGAGGCGACATAGGAGGGAAAGCACTTGCTGTGGAAGCATGAGGTTCCTAGCTTCAAATCCTCAGCACCCCTGTAAAAAGCCTAGGTGTGCCTGTAACCCAGTGGTGGGGGAAGAAGATCTCTGGTACGTTCTGTCTGCCAGCCTAGCTCCTGGTTCAGCGAGAGACCCTTTGTTGAATGATTGACACCTGACGTCTCTTCTGACTTTCATCTTTGTGCACGTGGTGTTGGACCCACACACACTGATGCATACAGCACACTCACCTATAGATGCACCACCATACACTCAGTTCTTAAAAAGTACATATGGATTACCAAACATTCTAAGTACAAATGTTATCCAGGTCATAAGAACTTGCAAAAGGTAGCAGGTAGGATCCAAAAATCACTGTGAGCAACTTCTGCTATCAGAGGAAAGGCAGAAGAGAAGAGGCAGAAGAAGAAGAAAGAAGAAGAAGGAGGAGGAGGAGGAGGAGGAGGAGGAGGAGGAGAAGAAGAAGAAGAAGAAGAAGAAGAAGAAGAAGAAGAAGAAGAAGAAGAAGAAGAAGAAGAAGAAGAAGAAGAAGAAGCAGCTCCAAAGAGCAAGCAAAAAATAAAAAAAATCAAGAGTGTGGTCAGGGAAATTTGGTGACAGGGTATGGAGGAGGAAGGGAAATTGTAGTGTGCAATCAAAAAAGAAAAAAAAAGACTGAAAACATTACAGAAGTTACTGCCTTTTTTTTTTCTTTTTTCCAAATGAAATCTCATTCATAGAGGCTTTCCTTGAGCTCTCTATGTAGTCCAGTCCGCGCTGTCCTTGTGATCTCAACAATCCACTTACCTCTATGTCCCAAGGGCTGGACTCACAGGCTTAAACTGCCATAACCAACTTCCCAGAGCAGTTTTTGCAGCATGCTGAGAAAGGATGTATGTTTAGGGCTTGACTGAGCAAAGAGTTTAGAAAGACAAGGCAGATTTTGTTATCACCTTGAATAAAGATATTAGAGCATGTTTGATGGACTACAAATGATTTCAAAAGAAAGCAAAATGTTACAAAGATAAGAGGAAAACTGTGGATGGGTCTGAGATGATTCAGTTGGTAAAGTGCCTACCCAGAAAGGAAAAACCTATGTTCATACACACCACAAAGTGGAGAATGGGGTAATGACATCCTTCAAAAGGCAAGAATAGAGATGGAGAGGATAGATTATATATACATATACCACATATACATATGCATTATATATACACATACTATATATAAATATGTGTATATACATATGTATGTGTGGATACATATATACATATATATTTATTTATGACATGGTCTCATATAGTTCAAGTTGGTCTTGAACTCACTACGATATAGCTGAAAATGATCTTTAACTATTGATCCTCCTGCCTCACATCCTAAGTGCTGGGATTACAGACATGTACCTGGCTAAGAAACGAGTTGGCTTTTGAGAGAGACTGGGTTCTTTTCAGTAATGGGGAAAAGAGGACAAGTACAAGTTTGCTGGTGGAAAAATGAGGAGAAACTCCCTTGTGATGGTTTCTCTTTATTCTTGATATCAACTAAGAATAAGGAGACAACGAGAGATTTGAAGTTTGGTTGTATTTTAGATGGTATGGAAGATGTGGGACTGAGATTCGGGGCACTGGAAGATGTTAGAGAAACAGCGAGTGCTTGTTTGCGTTGCACACAAACTTTCCACTGAGTAATAGTGTCCATTACAATACTCTTCAAAATTGCCATTCACCCTCCCAACGTATACCAAAGTACGGAATAAAACACAGACTAAAATGGTCTCGCTGTTACAGAGCTTAACTTTGCTTAGTTCTTATGATTTTACACAGATGTGTTTAAAGGACGGAGGGGCACACTGTGTGCTCATCACTCGCTGTTGGAGCCTGTGTTTGGCTTGCCTCTCCATAGACTCAGACCATTATCTTCATCTAACTGACATATTCCCAACTGGTATTTAACCAGGCTAGGGAAGAAAATGCAACACTGTCCATCGAGGGTTACCTGGCTCCTAGTCTTTATTAGGCACCTCTAAGAGCTTAAGTAATTGTACTAAGCACAGAGTAGGGAGGGGCTTTATTATGTTGTAAAGCCTGTGTGAAATGTGCACCTCTCTGCTTTTAGGATTGGCTGCAATGTACCAGGACAGCCAAGATTACACAGAGAATCCCTGTCTTAACTTACACCCCCATCTCCACCAAAAATAAAATGTTGAATTAACTCCCACTCTCAAGAAATGGCCCCACCCCTCACCATGGGTGGGGGGACACCAATTCTGATAGCTAGGGCATTTGGGAGCTCTTTCAGGTTGGCGGCAGTGGCCCTGACTGACCAGCTCAATTACCACCCAGGCCCACAGCCAGACCTGGGGTTGGCCCACCCTAATATCCACCCCATCTAGAGCCTGCTGGAGCACGTGAAGGGACTGATCCTATGGAATGATACATGCAGACTCTCCATGACTTGGGGCAGCCTCGGGATAATCCGAGAGGAGTTTCAATAAGGATAGTGAATGATGGTGTACCAGGAGCGAGTCCCTGGAATCAGACCAGAGATCCATTGCAATGGGCATTTGCAAATAAAGCTGATTGAACAAAAGGGTTTACTGTGTGACACCCCATGGCTGCCAACACCACCAGGACAAAAGGAGAGCTGGAGAAGTAAGAAATATGCAGGAACAAGGAATTTTTGTTGTTGTTTTGTTTTGCTTTGTTTTTCTTTTTGTTTGCTGTCTTGTTTGGTTTGATTTTTTTTTTAAATATTCATTTGTGGGGCTGTTGCGGG
The DNA here is from genome assembly GCA_004026605.1 of Ondatra zibethicus. Taxonomy (NCBI): domain Eukaryota; kingdom Metazoa; phylum Chordata; class Mammalia; order Rodentia; family Cricetidae; genus Ondatra; species Ondatra zibethicus. The sequence goes on along the minus strand of PVIU01002461.1, from coordinate 146,308 downwards.
CAGGGGGAGAGGATATGGAGGGACTGGGAGGTGAACAGAATTGGGGTGTATGATGTGAAATTCCCAAAGATTCAATAAAGAAATTATGTTAAGTGAAAAAAGGAGGACTTTTGGTGGAGCTCGGTAATAGAGGCTCATCTGACATGCCCGAGGCCTAGGTTCAACAGAATCCATTCTTGGGCCTCAGAGAATGCATCCCACTAGGGTGTCATTCCATAGTGGAATGACACCGTCTGAAGCAGTCAGTTGATTTCAAGTTCAAAGCTCTGAGAGCATGTTGTAGCCTTAAACAGTTGACTTGATTCCTCTCAGCCAGTTTCCTTCCTTTCTTCCTTCCTTCCTTCCTTCCTTCCTTCCTTCCTTCCTTCCTTCCTTCCTCTCTCTTTCTTTCTCTCTTTCATTTCTTTGTGAAATGTGAGTAGAAATTCTTGCTTTAAAGTGTTGAGATTTAACATTTCACAGGGAGGTGGTGACACATGCCTTTAATCCCCGCACTAGGGAGGCAGAAGCAGGTGAATCTCTGTTCAAGGCCAGTCTGGTCTATGTAATGAGCAGGACAGCCAGGGCTACACAGAGAACCCCTGTCTCAAAAAGCAAGCAAGCAAACAAACCAACAGAGTATTCAATATTTGTCAGGCATGGTGGCACATACCTTTCAGTCAGCAATCAGGAGGCAGAGGGGGCAGATCTCTGAGTTTAGGGTCAGGTCTGAAGATCAAGTTCCAGGACTATATATACAGAAAAACCCTGTCTTGGAAAGTCAAAATAATAATAATTTGATAGTTTAAACTAAGAAAACAGCTCAACTTTCAGAGTACTTGCACTGTATGCATGACACCATGACTTTAATCCCCAGCCATCAATCAATAAATGAAACAAATCCTAACCACCCACTATTTCAAGTTAGTTCAGAGACTGGCTATAGTGGCACATACTTGCTACCTAGGAATCTAACTACACTTGAGGCTGAAGTGGGGTGTTTTAATTTGCCTGGGCAGTGTACTGAGGCCCTGTCTCAAACTTAAAATATTAATAGTAAGAGATTTCTAAAAGCAAATTGGTAGCAACAGGAAGTTCCTTGTCGAGATTTGGATAAAACAGGCAGGAATATGATGAGCATTCTGAGACAATTTGATTTGTAGCCCAAGGGCCTAGCATATAGAAAATTCCAGGACACACTGTGTTTCCTTGCGAGTGTGTAATCTGAAATAAGGAGGATCAATCGGCACCTCTGGAGTGAGTGACTTGACAGGGGAAAGGAATTGAACCCGTATGGAAAAGATTGGCACAACCATCATGCAAGAGCAGCAGACATATCCAGGAGGGTTCTGTGTTAAAGAAATCAAGGAACACCTAAGTGTTTATTTGTAAAGGAAATATTTGAAATGTACCTCTACCTCTTTTTTTTTTTTTTTAAATTTTTCCTTTTCTCCTGGGAAGCATTTCCAAAGAAATTTAAGGTGACTGGGATTATCAAAAGCCATATGTGGGGAGCAGATGAAGTCCAGATTGAATTTGCATTGTTGATATGGGTGCAGCCATGTCAAGGATCCCAATGCCTCAGACCCATGACAACAGTAAAGCCTTCACGGGTCAGGCTTAGAGAAATGGCAAAACCTTCCTCTGTTTCAAGTACTACTGATTGCTCTTTAGTTAAGATCAGTGTCCAGTAAGTATTCACCAGAACCACATCTTCTTCTGCATGTTTAGGCTGCTCCTCTACAGAGACCCCCCACCCAGACTAGCTAACCCCTCAGGGGTGGCTTGAATGAGAATGGCCCCAATAGAGTCATGTATTTGAATGCTTACTGAGTTCCGTTTTCCCAAAATTGGTAAAACTGTTTGGGAAGGATTAGGAGGTATGGGCTTGTTGGAGGAGCTGTGTCCCTGGGGACGGGCTTTGAGGTTTAAAAAGTCCACATCATTTGTCATTAGCTCCTCTCTCTGCCTGGTGCTTGTGGAGTGCGTTTAAGTTTTCATCCACTTCTCCGTTGTCAGGCCTGCCTGCCCACTGCCATGTTCTCTGCCATGATGGTCATGGGCTCATCCCCTGAAAGTGTAAGCCAGTCCCCAATTGAAAAGCTTTCTTCTGTAAATTGCCTTGGGCATGGTGTTTCCCCATGGCAGCGGAACAGTGACTAAGCCACTCTCTTCCTTGTGCTGTACATACTAAACACTTGCAGAGCTGGGGTTGTGTAGTAGGGTGTCCTCTATCCAAGTGGTCACAGCCTGTGGGGTCCCAGCTTTCTCTATTGAGAATCCGTCCGTCATTACTTCATTCCTTGTCACCCCAGCTGGGTTTCCAGGAAGACGTCATGCAGGTCAAGGCAGCCCTAGAAAGCACAGCTGTAGATGAGGCTGGTGATTTCATACAGTATTGTCTCTTTCTTCCAGTCACTCTCTCTCATGAGAAAGGTGGATTATATTTCTTAATTAATGCCAGTTTTAATTGACATTTAGGCATTTATTATTAAGCAAACTCTATAGCCCTACATGAGGCTTTTCTTTAAACTGTCTTTTCTTACTCCTTGGCTTGTATAGTTTACAAGGCAGAACGGCTTATCCGCCCTTGGACATCTCATCAGAGCTGTAGTCAGGAGAACCAGCAATGAGGTATTAATGGCAAACAACATTTACAGAAATTTTCATTATCATAAGTCCCATCCTTCTCCCAGAAAATCCAGATGGGGTGATGAGTTTTCTTCAGGTCTTCTCCCACCCCCTGCCTTACCCTACCCCCCTTAGTGTTAGTTAAAACTCTTGTTAGCAACACTGTGTGAATAATATATTTACTCCTGAATTTCTTAGGGAAATAGCTTGTTACATGTATGCAAATTTTATTTTTGTACGTTTGCTCTTCTTCCAATTTTGAATAAAACTGTTGAAAAGATAATTTATAATAATTACAATCCTCATAGTTGTTATTATTCTCATCATCAAAGTCTTTGAAACACGAATATACCGGGGGCAGAGTTATGGATAACATAACAGTTTTGGAATCAAATAAACTAAGCTTGGAGTCCAGGCTCTGCTATGTTCTTACTTGCAATTTGGGACTAGGTAACATTTTCCCTCCATGAAACATGGAAATAGTAGGGATATTATCTCTTAGAACAGTGTTTCTCAATCTGTAGGTCACCACTCCTTAGGTGGTCAAATGACCCTTTCACAGGGTTCACCTAAAACCATTAGAAAGCACTAATATTTATATTATGATTCATAACAATAGCAAGATTACAGCTATGAAGTAGTGATAAAAATAATTTTATGCTTAGGGGTCCCCACAACATTAGGAACTGTATTAAAAGGTGGCAGCATCAGGAAGGCTGAGCACCACTGTCATTGAGCTTTGGGGGATTGATTCTAAAGAGATATATACATATGGGAAGTCCTGTTCTATGAGGACTGCATCATTAAATGACTGTAAATCTGACTCCAGCTGTAAGGGTGGAAGAGTTGGTATGGTATGAAAATGCCAATTCTACTAGCATTTGAAGACCGATGTCTACATTTGGTAAAAACTGTTTTCTAGCCACTTCCCAGCTTCCAAAACAATATAAAATTCATTTTATGGCAAGGGACATAGTGGAGCTGTTGCTCGGCAGTGTGGTGGGGGAAGAGTTTGTTTTGCTTACACTTTGAAAGGGTGGCACCAGGTGGGAAGGCGCTGGCAGTGTGTGGCTAGGACTACTCAGTGGACCGTGAAGCAGGAGCCTCTGCACATCTAGCTTTCTCTCCTTCCGTTTTGATTCAGTTTGGGGACACTGGACCACTGTATGGTGTCACCCATTCTCAGGTGGTCTTTTTTGTCACCTTCACCAAGCCAGCGTCATTTGGAAAGAAGGAGCTTCAACTGGGAAAAGCCCCCATTAGACTGGCTTGTGGACAAGCCTGTGGTCCACTTTCTTTCTTAGTGATTGATGCGGGAGGACCCACCCCTGGATAGATGGTCTTGGGTTGTATAAGAAAGCAGGTTGAGCTAACCTTGGGGACCAAACCAGTCAACAGCACTCCTCCAGGGCTTCAGTTTCAGCTCCTGCCTCCAGGTTCCTGTTTTAGTTCCTGCACTGACACCTTTCATGATGGATTCTAATTTGAGAGGTGAAATAGACCCTTTCCTCCTATGGTTTTCATCACAGCAACTGAAACCCTAACTAATGGAATCTCTATCATTCCATTAAACCTCTCTGGGGACATTTTCCACAAAGACACAAAAAGTGATTTCAAGCCCAGGCAAGTTGAGGATGAGAATTAATCATCATGCCAGGTTTAAAGGCCCTTCCTCTTTAAGCTCAGGAACCTTAGAACTTAAAACAAACAAACAAACCAAAAAACAAATATCAGGTTGAAATTTTATAAATTATTCTCATCCTATAGACTCCAGATATCAACCAATTCAGCAAATAATGTCCAACTCAGACCACTGCCTTACCATACCAGGGTGACAATGTTAGGTCTTTTGTAGCTGTTGTGTGGCATACACTGCACAGGAGGGAGGGGGGAGTTAGTTACAGACTTTTAGGTTATGCTTATATTGAAAAGCAAATTTAAAAGTTTCATTGTGAAAATGGAGCTCATAACAATACCAATAAAAATTCTCAGTGCCTCTGTGTCTGCTGAGCCTTTATGAAACCTATAGCTATAGTTTGTATATAAATGCAGAAAACAGAGAAGCAGAATGTGACTGGAAAGAAAGTTTGGGGTTTTATAACTATCTTGGGTTTCTGTCTTATCAAGAAGTACTGTATAACTTGGGGACTCTAACACTACACTTTTAAAATTTTTCTTTATTCTTTTTGGTTTCCCTCAAGTCAGGGTCTCAGGCTGGCTTCAGACTCCTGGCAGTCCTTGCTGCTGCCCCCTGTATCTGAGAATTCAGGCACGTACAACCGTGCCTGGCTTCCCATTAGGACTGTGGTTTTGTTTTTTTGAAACAGGCTGTTTATGTAATCCTGGCCAACCCTCAGACTCACTGCAATCTTCCTGCCTTTGCCTCCTCACACGAGCTAGAGTTTCAGGCTTGCATTGCCGTGACTAGCTCTACACACACACATACACACACACACACACTCACAGAAGAAACGTGACATATATGTGTTATACACGTGTGTGATGGTGCATGAGTTCTTTTTCAGTTTGTTTTATTCCCTTGAGATACAGTCTCTTATTGAATCTGGAGTGCTCCATTTTTCAAGCAGGTTGGCAGCATTGAAAAATTCCTCTCAATATCTATTGAACAATCTCATCCTCTTTAAATAGCCAGGTTGATTTTCATTGCTCATACAGAAAATGTTAAAATACATTTCATTGATGAATATCTTGGCTATTTAAATATTCTCTATTATATCATTAATATCCATGTATATTTTGTCTACATCTATAAGACTTCCTGTAGGATGGGCCATTAGAAATAGTATTCTTTTTTTCTATTGATATTTATTGAGCTCTACATTTTTCTCTGCTCCCCTCCCTGCCTCTCCCCTCCCCCTTCAATCCTCCCCCAAGGTCCCCATGCTCCCAATTTACTCAGGAGATCTTGTCTTTTTATACTTTCTACTTCCCATGTAGATTAGATCTATGTAAGTCTCTCTTAGTGTCCGCATTGTTGTCTAAATTCTCTGAGATTGTGGTTTGTAGGCTGGCTTTCTTTGCTTAATGTTTAAAAACCACCTATGAGTGAGTACATGTGATAATTGTCTTTCTCTGTCTGGGTTACCTCACTCAAAGTAATGTTTTCTAGCTCCATTCATTTTCCTGCAAAATTCAAGATGTCGTTATTTTTTCTGCTGTGTAGTACTCCATTGTGTAAATGTACCACATTTTTCTTATCCGTTCTTCTATCTAGGGGCATTTAGGGTGTTTCCAGGTTCTGGCTATAACAAACAAAGCTGTTATGAACATAGTTGAGCACATGCCCTTGTGGCACCATTGAGCATCCTTTGGATATATACCCAAAAGTGGTATTACTGGATCTTGAGGAAGGTAGTTTCCTAATTTTCTGAGAAGTCACCACACTGACATCCAAAGGGGTTGTACCAGCTTGCATTCCCACCAGCAATGCAGAAGTGTTCCCTTTTCCCCACAACCTCTCCAGCATAAGTTGTCATCAGTGTTTTTGATCTTGGCCATTCTTACAGGTGTAAGATGGAATCTCAGAGTTGTTTTGATTTGCATTTCTCTGATGACTAAGGATGTTGACATTTCCTTAAGTGTCTTTCAGCCATTTTAGATTCCTTTATTGAGAGTTCTCTGTTTAGGTCTGTACTCCATTTTTTTTACTAGATTATGTGATCTTTGGTGTCCAATTTCTTGAGTTCTTTGTATATTTTGGAGATCACACCTCTGTCTGATGTGGGGTTAGTGGAGATCTTTTCTCATTCTGTAGGCTGTTGTTTTGTCTTGTTGACCGTGTCCTTTGCTTTACAAAAGCTTTTCAGTTTCAGGAGGTCCCACTTATTAGTTGTTTCTCTCAGTGTCTGTGCTGCTGGGGTTCTATTTAGGAAGTGGTTCCCTGTGCCAATGCGTTCAAGTGTACTTCCAACTTTCTCTTCTATAAGGTTCAGTGTGGCTGGCTTTATGTTGAGGTCTTTGATCCATTTGAACTTGAGTTTTGTGCATGGTGATAAATATGGATCTATTTTCATTCTTCTACATGTTGATATCCAGTTATGCCAGCACCACTTGTTAAATATGCTTTCTTTTTTCCATTTGATATTTTTTGCTTCTTTATCAAAGATCAGGTGTTCGAAGATGTGTGGATTGATATCCTGGTCTTCTATTTGGTTCCACTGGTCCTCCTGTCTGTTCTTATGCCAGTACCAGGTTATTTTCAGTACTGTAGCTCTGTAGTAGAGTTTGAAGTCAGGGATTGTGATGCCTCCAGAAGTTCTTTTATTATACAGGATTGTTTTGGCTATCCTGGGTTTTTTGCTTTTCCAAATGAAGTTGAGTATTGTTCTTTTGAGGTCTTTGAAGAATTTTGCTGGGATTCTGATGGGCATTGCATTGAATCTGTGAAATAGTATTCTTTTAGTCAGGTGTAGGGTTTGTCACTGTCATCTCAGAACTTGGGACACAGAGCTAGGATGACCTACTGTGAGTTCTAGACCAACCAGAGCAACATAGCAAGACCCTGTCTTAAACTAATATTGGCACAGAGAGATGACTGTTGTGGGCATTCATTGCTCTTGCAGAGGTCTTGCAGTGTTTGGTTTCCAGCTTCAACGTCCTGATTCCCCTCTTCTGTCCTTTAAGAGCATGTGGACATACTCACATATACACACACACATAGACATACACACACACACATACACAGACACACAAAGCAAAATTTAAAAAAGAACTTAGAGACCTAGTGTGCTGTCACACACTGTTAATATCAGTACTCAGGAGGCAGAGACGGGGATCTCATAGTTCCAGAAGAACCTGGTGTGAGACCCTATCTTTAAAATACTTTTCTTCCTTCCTTCCTTCCTTCCTTCCTTCCTTCCTTCCTTCCTTCCTTCCTTCCTTCTTTCCTTCCTTTCTTTTTCTTTTCTTTCTTTTTTTTTGTTTTTGTTTTTCAAGACAGAGTTTCTCTGTGTAGTCCTGGCTTTGGCCGTCCTGGCACTGACTCTGTAGACCAGGCTGGCCTCACACTTATAAAGATTCACCTGTCTCTGTCTCCCCAGTGCTGGAATTAAAGGAATGAGCCACCACTGTCCAGCTAAAATACGTTTTAAAAGATTTTTTCTTTTAAATTCAAAGGAAGTATGTTCCATTATGCTCATGGCTACAGTCTAACTAACCCAACAAATACTGTGAAAACTGAACAGTGGTGAAAATGCATTTTTCTGATTCCTTTATTAAAACTGCCATTTTTTGATTGATAATTTGCCTTGTGTCTGATAGAAAATCACAAAATGATTTTTCATATTCTCTTTTTAATTTTGTTCATCATTGTACTTTTATTTTATGGTGTTGGACTATTTGCTTTCTTTCATTATTAATTTAGGGAAATATGGTCCTTATACATGCTAGGTAACAATATAATTTATGCCATGTGTTGTGAATAGTTCCTTTTTTAATATGGTCTTTCAACATGATATGTATCATGCTTTACTAAGTGAAAATTTAGTGTTCATTAGTGAACATTAAACTTAAAATTTGTAATTAATTAATTTATATGTGTATTTGTGTGAGTTTATGTGCACCACATGTAAGCAGGTATTCATGGAAGCCAGATAAGAATTTCCAGTGCCCTGGTACTGGAGTTACAGGTGGGTATGAGCTGCCATAAGGACGCCGGGCACCACATCTGGGTCCTCTGTAAGAGTACTGCGAGTTCCAGCTGCTGAACCATCTCTCCAGCCCCATGCAAAGATCTGAAGTCAATCATGGAAAACAATGTAGTCAGTTGTTTATGGTTGTAGAATATTAACTAGGCAAAGATGTGTTCCATTTGCTTATGCTGCAGGTTATTACTTTAACTGTGTAAAGGTGTGTTACATTTGTTTACCCTGAATCTGCTTAACATGTAAGAATGTGTGTAATTATGTAAAGATGTGTTGCATTTGTTTCACCTTGCCTGCCCACGGCACCTGATTGGTCTAATAGAGAGCTGAACGACCAACAACTAGGCTGGAGAAAGGATAGGCGGGGCTGGTGGCCAGAGAGAATAAATAAGAGGAGAAATCTAGGCTCAGGAGGGAAGAAGAGAAGGAGGTGGAGAGAATGAGGGAGACCCCTGAGGCAAGAGGCCAGGCAGCTGCCAGCCAGGCAGCCACACAGGAGAAACAGTGAAAGTAAGATACACAGAAAGAAAAAGTAAAAAGCCCCAAGGCAAAAGGTAGATAAAGAGAAACAGGTTAATGTAAGTTAAAAGAGCTAGCCAGAACCAAGCCTAAATTGGGCTGAGCATTCAAAACTAATAATAAGTCTCCATTTCATGATTTGGAAGCTGGTTGGTGGCTCAAAAGAAAAAGCCTAGTATAGGTTATGGCTTCTGGTTTTCTGTTTAGGAATGACTTTGCTCTTTAAGACTATATATGCTCTTCTGTCTTCTTGTAATTTTTATTGTTATAATTATCCATTCGACTATTTATTTTGAAATATATCACTTGACTTTCTTTTCCCTTGTGCCCGACAATCAGCCTGGCATGCTACTATTATTATGTACTAGCTTCCAGAAAAACATGGGTTTAATTCTGTTTGGCTGAACTTTCTGCCTATTCTTACATTAGTACAGTTTGATTAATTTATAATATATAATCATAATATATTCTGATGTCTAATAGAGCTTATATTTTGCTTTTTTAATTTAAAATTTTTATGTGTATGTATGTGTTGTCTGCATGTATGTCTGTGTACCACATGCATGCCTGGTGCCCACGGAGGCCAGAAGAGGATGTCGGATCCTCTGAAACTAGAGTTACAGACAGTTGTGAACTGTCATGTGGGTGCTGGGAATTGTACTCGGGTCCTCTGGAAGAACAGCCAGACTTCTTAACCACTAAGGTATCTCTCTAGCCTTGTTTTGCTTTTGTTTTTGAAGTCAGTATTCAAATACATTTGTTCTCCACAATTTGATTTTAGAGAGATTTATTCTCTATCTGATGGGGTAATACTGAAGTAGTTAACTTACATAATATTCGTAGATGCATAATATCTAGTTTTCCCTTGAAGCGCATGACAGGACTCTGAATGTATCCTTAAATATGGGTTTAGGGCTGTAATTGTACAGTTTGCAAATTATTCCCAGGAAACATATACTTTTTTTCTGTTATTTTAAAGCCGATCTCTTACACGTGTGCCACAAACAGGAGGCTGTGACCCAGGCTGTCAAATTCAAGTAGCTGACAGCAGAATTTTGTCTAGGGCCCCAGTCTTTCAGGTGCTACCGCTCATATGGGATGAGTTCTCCCGATACTTGCTCCTTATTGCCCTTTCACAGGTTCTTGAGGCAAGAACATCCAGAACAAGTCAGTAAGCCCTAGAACTAGAAGACAATAAACCAACATGCAGTTAAATTTCGCAAATTGTACCCAAGCTCAAATGAGTAGCGTCTCTATTGACAGGAACTTGCAATCTTTTCTTCCTTTACCCAATGCGTATGTAAAGGCTTCAGCTGGCTGAAAGTTCAGCCAAGTTTTTACAGTATTATTTTCAGATTTTACCTACAAAATTAGCTGCCATTTACCGTCTCATTGATAAGTTTTATATTTCATCAAACATGGAAAACCCTATCCTGTGTTGTTCAGCTAGAATTCATTGTCTGTCCTGAGGTGGCACAGGCAGCAATGGAGTTCTTTAACCACCCTAAATACTCGCAAAAGCTACAGCTGTATCAGTAATTGTCAGGATGTTGAAATTTGCTTACTGAATATCCTGAGCCAGAGTAAATTTATGAATTTCAGTTAACAAAGGAAAAACTGATAGTTATTTTAACAAAGTTTAAACCAAGGGCAGGGAATGGATCCGGTGTTGATTAGTGCGCTGGCCGCCATCTGTATGGGAGACTTACTTCTTTTCCTGGGATATACAGAAGCCTGGCACTCACTTTCAGGTTAATGGTCGTGTATGCCAATTTGTTCACAAGAAGAACCCTGAAAGATTGAGCCACCTATACGTCTTTGTCATGATTTATTTAGTCAGTCAAGATCGCAATGTGTCACTCAGGCTGATCTACAGTGCACAGCAACCTCCCCCCTTCAGCCTCACAGGTGTTGGGATTTCAGGCATGAACTACACCTGCAACATCTCCACTCTATTCTTAAGCACTAACATTCACAAACAAAATACTAATTAATGCCTTTAGGTCAGGGCATATACAACACTAATTATTTTAAATTTAAAACCAGAAATTCATAGAGTAGCCAGCTCACTTATATGTTTACTTCGTCAAAATTAAAGTTTGCAAATGGTAGATACATGGCTTGTATCTAGGAAAGACAATGTATCTAGGGTATACATTGCCTGAGAGATTCAAAGGCAAGAAATTGCATGGAAGAGAGGCCAGTGGAACAAGTAGATAAGGAGCACAATGTGAAAACAGGGCTTTGAAGAGGGTGCGGGGAGTGGGGGTGGGGGATGGACTTCCAACCCCTGTGAGGCAGTTATCAATTGCAGGAGCAGGCCCTCGTGCATCAGGTAGTATCCAGATTGAGGATTCTTGCACACCTGTTTCTTTTGACAATTACCCAGACGGCAAAGCTTCTTCTACATCTACTGTTTGGAAGCCAAGTGCAGTTCCGTATCTCAGTGACTGGGCTTGGCTATAGCTTTTGTGTAAGTAGACACTCTGCATCCATATATATGGGTGTTACACAGAGTACCTTTGCCTTATACTTGTGGTACCTGAGATTGTCTTCTGGTGCAATGGATCTTGGGAAGACATGGTACATAAAGTGATCTGTACCAAACAAAAATCATCCCTGCTCTGTGCATTGCTATCCTCCATCCAGAAAATGCTTTCATTTCCAAAAACAGAAGCATTAAAAAGGGAAGGTGTGTGTTGTATATGTGTATTTGTATGTGAGTATGCTCAACTATGTATGTAAGTATGGAACCAGAGGCTGACTTCAGGCATCATTCTGTATTGCATTCTATCTTACTGTTTTGTTTTGTTTTGTTTTGTTTTTTCAAGACAGGGTTTCCTCTGTGTAGCCCTGGCTGTCCTAGAACTCACTCTGCAGACCAGGCTGGTCAGAGATCTGCCTGCCTGTGCCTCCAGAGTGATGGGATTAAAGGCATGCGCCAACACTGCCTGGTTCCATTTTAGTTTTGAGGCAGGGTCTCTCATTGAATCTGTGTCTTACCCTTTACCTAGACTGTGTGGCCTGGGATTTATTAGTCTCTATTCCTTCCTTTACCTCCCAGTTCTGAGGTTACAGGTTCACACTACCACATTCAACATTTATGCGGGGCCTTGGGATTCCAACTTGGGTCTCTTGCAGGTATGGCAAAGGCTTTATCCATTGACTTATCTCTTTAGTTCCTAAAAACTATAATATTCCCAATAACGCATGTGAGGTTCAATAAAGTCTTAATCATTGTTCTATTGCTATGAAGAGACACCCTGATTAAGGCAACTCTGATAAAAGAAAGTGTTTAATTGGGGCTTGCTTACAGTTTCCAAGGTTTAGTTAATTATCGTCAAGGTCGGGAGCATGAACGGCACTGGAGAAGTAGCTGAGAGCTACCTGCTGATCTACAGGCCCGGAGAGTGAGAAACTGGGCCTGGCCTGGGCTTTAGGAACTTCAAAGCCCACCCCCAGCGACTCACTACCTCCAACAAGACCACACCTCTTAATCCTTTAAATCCTACCAAAGAGGTCCACTCCCTCAGACTAAGCTTTCAAATATATGGGCAAATAGGGGGATATTCTTATTCGGACCACCACAAATAGCTTTGTGGTTTGTTAACTGCTGAGGTTCTGTTCATATGAAACCTGGGCTCAATCAGGCAAGCTTCCTGCGCTCGGTACAGGAGGCAGCTGAACTGGAAGGAGTGTCCTTGGAAGCTGGTGCCTGGCCACAGAGGCTGGAAGCAGCCCTCTCAGGGCGATGGTGCCCCAGCTTTTCACTGAGGAAACCAGTGCGTCTTTGGCTGACCCATATCTTCTCTATTCGAGGACTTTTGGAAGAGAGCTTTGTACAGCGTAATTTGCCTGCTTGGCAGTCCTGTTTCTTTTTTAGCCAAGAAGCAAGGGGTTCATCAAACCGAAGTTGAACCTGCAGCTTTACTTAAAAAAAAAACAATCACAGTGGTTGATGGAGGAATCAGCAAAGTCTTTGAACTTCTCAGGCAAGCCAGGCAAATTATAACTTGGTTCTTGACTGAAATATGAGTTTCCTTTTGAACTGCTTGGCATCCTAGGCACACAGTTCCCAAGCGTCCATAACCAGCACCAGGGGTGTTTTTGATTCACTTTTATAGATGATGTTTCATGTTTCTAGCTTCAATATACATCTTATTCTTACTTGAATAATTAGATGACATATGTCTAGTCAAGCTAAATAAAGTCAAATAACACAAGAATTAGCCAGTGTTTTGTGAACCCCAAATTGTGGTTTTATGTCCAGCGAAGTCTCAGCTCCTCATTCTGATCAAATGAGACAGAAATTCCTGAAAATCTATGAATCATCTTTAACTATGACCTTTTAATAAAGTGAAAGTTCGTTTTACCGATCTGCATTTCATTTTAAGTGCCTCCGAGTTTAGCAACGCAAAGTACTGCTGTTGGTCAATGGTTCTGTGGGTCGCGACTCCTTTGGGAACCCTCCATTTCCAAAAATATTTACACTGCTATTTATAACGGTAGCAGAATTATAGTTATGAAGCAGCAATGAAAATAATTTTATGTTTTGGAGTCACCACAACATGAAGAACAATATTAAAGGGTAATTAGGAAGGTCAAGAACCACTGTGCTAGAGTCTGTCATGAGAGCAACAGTGTGCCTAGAAACCTGAAGGAGGTAGCATCCTTACTGTCCCAGATCCAGGTCTAGATATAGCGAGAGGGCAAGAGTGTCAGCGCCTATCTCCTAGCCTCCACTTGAGATCCTTACCCACTGACTTTCTTACTTACTGTTACTCTTACAAAAAATAGAACATTGAGGTACTCCTGAATTTCTAAGTTGAAATTCCTTCAGCACAGCACACAAATGTACAGACATCAACTAAAATAGATAATTAGCACTGGGCGGTGGTGGCGCACACCTTTAATCCCAGCACTGGAGAGGCAGAGGCAGGCGGATCTCTGTGAGTTCGAGGCCAGCCTGGTCTATAAGAGCTAGTTCCAGGACAGGTTCCAAAGCCAAAGAGAAACAAAAAATAAAAAAATAAAGATAATTAGCCTGACAAAGTGGCCCATAACTGAAATTCCAGCACTTAGAAGGCTGAGCTAGAAGGATTGACCCTAGTTCAAGTCTGGCTTGCTCTATACACTTGAGTTCCAGGCACACCTAATTTAGAGCAGAACCTTGTCTCTGCAAAACCATTTTAAATAATAAAATAAATATTTACTCTCCTGTAAACACTACTGAAAAATCGGCGTTCTTGACTTTCTTTTAAAATGATTTTAGTGCATCCGTTGAGTGTGTGCGTGTGCACACTAAACCAGTGCACACTACACACACAACCTGGTGTAGTTCAGAGAACAACTTGTGGCTTGAGTCAGTCTGAGGCAACAGACTGTTCGAGTCTTCTTCTAGCCCAATACTTTTGTTTGTTTTCAAAGACAGGATTTCTCTGTGTAGCCCTAGCTGTCCTGAAACTAGCTCTGTAGACCATGCTGGCCTCCAAGTCACAGAGATCCGCCTGCCTCTGCCTCCTGAGTGCTGGAAGTAAAGGTGTGCGCCACGACAGCCTGGCAGTGTGGGGCAATACTTTTACACCAGGGGTCAGCAGGATTTTGTGAGATGTGCTAGGTGGTTTCAAGCATGAGTGGGCAGCATATTAGTTTCTTTGATAGCTGCACCTAATACCACAAGCTAAATTACTTAATAGACATCAGTTTTCTTGCACTTCTGGACCCGAGAAAGTAACCAAACCATGTTCATATCCTGGCCTCATGTAGGGGCTGCCATTCCTTGGTACCCCTTGCTCTACTGCAGTCCCAGTTGCCACCCACACGTTGATATAGATATGAATAATTTGCATTGCTATGGATTTTGCTTTGTTGATATAAATGTAAGGTCAATTTTGTTATATGTATATATATATATCTGCTCTTGATTAAGGTATTGTGATTGTATAGTTCATTTAAAAATGTATTGTATAATTAGGAAATATAAGTTGTTAATGGATAATCATCGATAATAGTCAAGCTTATAGTCATGTTAGTTAGATTTTCTAGATACATAGAGATATATTTCAGTTAGATAGGCATTCTTCATATCTCTCAAAGGCTACAGAATATGGCATTTTAAATGTTTTAATAACTTAGAACTTTTCATGACAATGAGACACATCTGCTCCTGGCAGCATCAGCTACTTCAAGAGGAAGATGGACATTGAAGAGGCTCCTTATGGAGTTTGCTAGCCATTTGGGCAAGAAACTGCTCTTGCCTGGACTGCTTAAATGGACACAAAGAACCCGCAGGGAGAGGACTGCTGAACTTGCCTAAAGGTGAGATGGTCCTTCAGGGTTCCTGCTTCATGAAAGAGTATGTGAGACATTCTGCAGGATACAGAAGAAAGTGACTGAACTGTCTTTGAAATTTCCTGCTTTGTGGAAACGTCTGCTGGATACTATGGGCCTGTAGGCTGAAGATGGATGCCCCAACGGTACAGAAAAACTTTGGGTGACTGTCCAGGCAGCGAGATGTCTCTGTCATTTCTAGAGTTTGGAAGTTGCTTATTTCTTGTTTACTTAGGTAATATTTTATCCTTCTGGAGTCTTTGATGGAGTTGAAGAATAGATAGTTAGTTATAGTAATAGTTTTCCATTGTTATGATAAAAGATAAATTATATCTAAATATTTTAGCTGTAATTCTTGCTTGATAACTGTTTTGTTATATGTAATTTTACTATGTTAAAGTGAAAGCCTTTTTTGTTTAAACAGAAAAAGGGGATATGGTGTAGGAAGTGCTTCTTCCTTTGTATTGCTTTCATTGGTTGAATAAAGAGACTGCCCTGGCCTTTTGATAGGAGCGGGGTGGACAGAACAGAATGCTGGGGAGAAGGGAAGTGTGGCAGATGCCATGATCCTCCTGGCCAAGATGGACGCTGCTTAGACTCATGCCAGTAAGCCACAGTCAAGTGGCGATACACATTAATGGAAATGGGTTAATCAAGATGTGAGAGTTAGCCAATAAGAGGCTAGAACTAATGGGCCAGGCAGTAATTAAATGAATACAGTTTCTGTGTAATTATTTCACAGTCCGCGCGCCTCTTACTACAACATGTGACTTTCTTCTCTCTTCATATTTCTCTAAGCCCTCTTGTTATAAAGCCCTTAGTTATTAGGTCGGGGACATACTTCAGTCTAGTATGACCCTGTTTTAACATAGTTACATCTACAAAGACCTACAAAGGTCACATTCTGAAGTTCTGAGAGGAAATGAAATTTTGGGAAACACCATCAACACACAACAGGCCACAATGTCTATTGTAACAACTCTTTTACAGTAGCAAAGAATCCACAGACAGTATATGGATAATTAAAATTTTAATATCTGCATTTTACCATAACCTTAAACAAAATCTTTTTTAAAAAATAATTATTGTTTTAATACAATCTCAGGATGCATCCCTGGCTGACTTGAGACTGGCTATATGACTAGGCCAGAACCTTCAGAGATCCTCCTGCCTCTGCCCCCTAAATGCTGGCAGTAAAGTTTTTGATTTTTCCCTAGCAGTTCAACAGAACACTCTTGGTTTGTAGATGACAGTGTTAGTGAATCATCAGAGAACTCTAGGCTGATATTTCTTCCTCCTGCTCATAAACACAGGGGCCAAATCCTGAGTAAACCTGTTTGTGATTTACATTAAGAAACTTTCACTTGATAACTCCATGTTCCTGCAGAGAGGAAGCCAGACCAGCCCTCCATGAGGCCTGTTTGGCAGCATCATTCCATACTGTTCTTGCCAAACTTTTGGTGAGGATTTAACTGTCAGGAGTAAGGAGTGATGCAGGCTTAAATGAAGAACATGACCTAAAGTTTTCATGTTAAAGGATTAGAACATTTCCCACTGGGTTTGGTGTTCACTCTGCCAAAAGTTTGAGTATACTTTGGGGGAGATTTTAAATGAAAGGCATTGTGTGACTCAATGCCACATGGCATTCTGGGAAGATGTTCTCAATCCCTAGACGCTCTGCAGAGGCCAGATACTGAGCATCTGAAAGGACTTTATCTTTTAATGTTAAGACTCACAATGGCATCCAGGGCCAAACAATTCTAAACTCTCTGTTTACTGTGCAAATGGCTTCTAGTAAATGGTATACAATATTATATATAAAATTATTGTTAAAGGTTTTGATTATGTGGTTGACTTTTCTAATTACAGAGACAATATGTGCTCACTATAGATGAAAATAATGCCAAAATGAATAATATGAAAATCAAAATTCCTCATAATCCCAATTCCCAGAGGTAAATGCCAGAAGATTCTGGTATTTATTTTTCCAACCATCTTCCAGACCACGTGATTGCAAAGGCAGGTGAAAGGATTCACACGGAATACACATTTTACATGGTTTTAAAGAGATTTTAGGTCAAAGCTCATGAGCCCAAAGAACAAGCGTGATTAGGGAGGTGTTGTAGCTAATTACACCCTGAACTTCCCATACATTGAAAGCTGATATAGTAGTTGGGTTTCTCCTGGCCAAGGTGTACATAGTTTGGATTTGTTTTACTTCTAGTAAGGGAAGAATGGTATAGCATATACATGCACAGGGAAGTCTCATTATACAATGTATCCTTGGGTTTTGCTATAGACAATATAAGCAGACATATATTTGGTTTACCATCCATAGCACATGTCATTGATAGAGGTTTCATCATGCTGAGAACTGGAAAATTCTGTGAGCTAGCCTCAGTTTGATTTAGGGAGGACTTCACTGTCAGGACTGCGAGTACATTTTATAATGACGACTGTGGTTTGTGGACTTAATAGCTCAGAGCACAATGGCTGAATTATTCCCATTCTTAGACAACATGGACATATTTGTGTGAGAAAAGAGATAATCCTTTGTTTCTACACAGAAGTGAATAGGCAGTCTGCACACATAGAGTGTGTCTACCATATGACAACATACTTTATTACTAATATTCTAGGAGGTAAAATGGGCTTTACGCAACACAAATCAAGGCATGAATCCATTCCTTTTGCTATCTGTAATGCCTTAGGAAACTTTGCTCCCTCTCAGCTTACCCACCCCTACACCTTTCTTTCTGTCTTCATATTAACCTTCAAGTGTACCTTGATGTTTGCCAGGCTGTTAATTGTGCTTGCACATTTGGGTAGGAGCAGAGTTTAAAGGGTGGAATTTTAGAGGAGAAATTGCCCGCGGAAACATGGTGGTGTTACAGACCATGATGTACACGTGGCAACGTGCATAGTTTGATTGGCTGTGGGTAGTATTCAGCGTGAAGGCTAAAGGATGCCAGGCAAATGGGTCTCGAGTACAGCAGCTCTTTTCCAGTAAAGCATGCCATGCACTGAGCAGCAGCCAGAGTCCTCACCATGCACTGAGCAGCGGCCAGAGTCCTCACCATGCACTGAGCAGCGGCCAGAGTCCTCACCATACACTGAGCAGCGGCCAGAGTCCTCACCATACACTGAGTAGCACCTGGAATCCTCACCATGCACTGAGCAGCACCTGGAATCCTCACCATGCACTGAGTAGCACCTGGAGTCCTCACCATGCACTGAGCAGCACCTGGAGTCCTCACCGTGCACTGAGCAGAGGCCAGAGTCCTCACTGTGCACTGAGCAGCAGCCGGAGTCCTCACCATGCACTGAGCAGCACTTGGAGTCCTCACCATGCACTGAGCAGCACCTGGAGTCCTCACCATGCACTGAGTAGCACCTGGAGTCCTCACCATGCACTGAGCAGCAGCCGGAGTCCTCACCATGCACTGAGCAGCACCTGGAGTCCTCCCTGTGCACAGAGCAGTGGCCAGAGTCCTCACTGTGCACTGAGCAGCAGCCAGAGTCCTCATGAGTTCCGTACATGAGCTTCGTAAAACTGCACATCATTTCTAGTGCTGTTCAACAAACAAACAAATGTAGTCCAACTTAAAAGTAACAAGGTCATGATAAATATTTGGAACCTATCTCAATCCATTTGGGCTGCTATAACAAAATATGTATATTACATAATTTATAAAAAACACAATTTTGAAATTGGAGGGGACATAGCATTCCAGCCACCAGAAATCCCAAATTATGTAAGAAGCTCTCTAAGACAACAACAGACACAGAACAATTATGACTTAAATATCTTATGTAGTGGTCCAGCTATCTTGAATAAGCTTTTGATATGGAATGTTAGAACAGCACAATTATGTGATTCTATAAAGGCTTCATTGCTCTGTAATGTAACTTTATCAATTCACCATTACAATGATTAATGTTACCTGTTTCATTTCTAACCGAGTTTGGTTGTGAGGTTACTAACCAGGCAAAGGATGGTCTGTAATGTTGTAACTCTTTAATTATATCCCATTTCTTTGTCTAGACAAAATTGTCTCTTAGTCTCAATATTTTGCAGTTTTTTTCTTTCTCTCTCTTTCTTGCTCTCTCATGTGTGTATGTGTGTGCATGAGAGAAAGAGAATTTTGCTATGTATTCTAAGCTAACCTTGAACTCACTTTGTAGCTCAGACTAGCCTCAAGCTTTCAAAAATCCTCCTGTCTTCTATTTATATATATCATGCTTACATTTTTTCTAATCATCATTCTTAAATAATAAATTATGACAACTTTTTACACTTCATTCCTAAGAATGACTAGATAGTGCTCTGGTGTCTTCATGGTCTTTTGAAACTAGGATTAGCTCTTTCCAGCTAGGTGTTGTGATGCATGCCTGTAACCCCAACACTTGGCCAGCTAAGACAGGAGGATCTTGGATTTGTCAGCCTGGGGTATAGTGAGACTGAGTCTCAAGAGAAACTGAGGGTGGGATAATGTGGAGTGAGAGAGGAAGAGCCTTCCCCCAAGGGAGTCACAGAGGAGTTACTTGGAGAAATTTCTGTAACTATGACCATTTTAGGTCAATGTATCTGTTAACCTTTGTTAAAGAAACAAAAACACACCCAAGTAACAATGGTTTGAGTAAATGTTTATTATTTCCCTGTTTTTGTAGGCTAGTGTGGTTGGGTAATATGGTCCAGGGGGTCACTCACAAACACGCAGATACACACACACACACACATGCACACACACATACTCTCATACACACACAGATATATATATATATATATATATATATATATACATATGTATATATATATATACACACACACATGTCTAGGATCTCATCTAGGAGGTCTAGATGGTAAGGATAGCTGGGGCCTCTGGTATCATTCTACAGCTAGGCTGGCCTGGTTCATTAGGTTTCCCAGCAGCAAAAATAAAAGGGGGGAGTACCATAATGCAAGATCTTCCCCCAACTTTCCACATGTTTCATATTTTCTAATATCTGATTGCCCACAGCAGATGACAAAGCAAAGCTCAGAGTCAAGGATGACAATATAGAAGCTACATCTGGAGCATCAAGGGGCTTCAAGGAATCTGAAGTTGATCCCAGCCAGCTACTGTAGAAAGTGTTCTTCCTGTCCAGTAAGGCTGAAGCGGCTTCTTCTTCTTCTTCTTCTTCTTCTTCTTCTTCTTCTTCTTCTTCTTCTTCTTCTTCTTCTTCTTCTTCTTCTTCTTCTTCTTCTGCTTCTGCTTCTGCTTCTGCTTCTTCTCCTTCTCCTTCTCTTTCTCCTTCTCCTTCTTCTCCTTCTCCTTCTCCTTCTCCTTCTTCTTCTTATTTCAAGACAGGGTTTCTCTGAAGCTTTGGAGCCTGTCCTGGAATTAGCTCTTGTAGACCAGACTGGCCTTGACCTCACAAAGATCCACCTGCCTCTGCCTCCAGAGTGCTGGGATTAAAGGCGTGCGCCAGCACCGCCCGGCTAAGACTGAAGAAGATAAACTTACATCTAATGGTTGTTGTAAGTGACACCTATAAAGCTTGAAGAAACCCATCCGTTTCCAAGGTTGGCTTTGAAAAACATACAGTACCTTTTCTCTGCTGTGTTACAGGTTATAAATGTTTTTCCATATGTTGCTTTATGAAACCTTTCTAGGCTTTGTGAGCAAGGCCCCTGAACTTGATCTTCATATGACAGATATATAAACACATGTATGTCCATGTTAACACTTTGACCTTTTTAAGAGAAGTAAGACTTGAACTCAGTTCATTCTTTCTGTGAAGGTAGGGGTTTCTGCGAGGTTGCTCTACTCTCTGGGAGGTCTGGAATGCACTGTGTTGTAGCTGAGGCTGTCCTTGCACCTGTGATCCTTCTGCTTCTGCCTCTTCAGTGCCGGCATTACAAGCATGCACTGCCGTGCCCAGCTTTGAATTTAGAGTTAATTTTGTTTTGGAAATTAAAATATAATTACATCATTTTTTTCTTTCCGTTTCCTCCCTTCAGCCCTTCCCATGTAACCTTTTCCCCTTGCTATCTCTAAAATTCACGGCCTCTTTCCTTTAACTGTTGTCATTCTCTCTCTGTCTCTCTCCTAAATGTATAGCTACAACCCACTCATTACATATCATGTGATTTGTATGTATATGATTTCAGGCCTGAGCACTTGGTGTTGGATAACCAGGAGGTGGGATGACTCTCCCCTAGGGAAGACTGTTTCTCCCTCTCTCAGTATGCCTTTGTGGCTTGGATTTCTTTGTCTAGGATTAGGACCCATGGTTTTTTATCTTTATTATTATTTTTAATTGTTATTTAAGACAGCATTGTGTACTTAAGTACCCAGAATGGTATTAAAAGTTTGACAGCTCTCCCTGTCTCAGGCTCTCAGGTGTTAGGATGGTAAGCTTCTGTCACCATGCCTGATTCTTCTTTCAGTTGAATATTTTGTACTCTGTAGCATAGCTATGTGCCTCTGAGGTATCCCACTAGCCACTTAATACAATGAGGGACAGAGATGGGAATTTATTAGAAAAACTTGCAATTCTTTCAGCCACGCTACCTTTGTTTGTTTGTTTTATTTGAGACAGTGTTTCTCTGTGTAGCCCTGCCTGTCTGTCCTCAAACTAACTCTGTTGACCAGGCTGATCTTAAATTCAGAGATCCGCCTGCCTCTGCCTCCTGAGTGCTGGGACTAAAGGTGTGCGCTACCATGCCTGGCTTCAGCCTTGTTAATTATATATCATATTCTTATTCAGTGAAAAGTGTGAAGACCTGTAAATGCTTTAAAAGAAAAGCATGTCTAGGTCTGGAGATATGATAGCGCAGTTGGTAGAGTAGTTCCTTAGCACTGCCTAAAACTGCATTAACTGGGCATGGTAATTCACACCTATAGTCTCAACACTTAGGATAGTGAAAGAAGGTGTCTCAGAAGTTGAATGTTATCCTCAGCTACATATTAAGGCCATTCTGAGATACATAACATCTTGGCTAAGAAAAAAAGAAAAGAAAATGTCTAGGTCGAGCCAAATAAGGTGACCCATGGCTGTCAACCCACCCAACTCTCATGAAGCTGAAGAATCAAGAGTTAAGGATCTGAGTCAGTGACATAGTGAGAACCTGTCTCAGAAAAGCCAACCAACAAAAGAAGCAAATATACAACAAGCATCTATAGAAATGATGTTTGAAATTGTATATTAGTGACTCAGAAATTTCTCTCTACCTGTCTGAGTATAGCTTCTTTGGAAACGTACTTGAATACTCACTGAACATTTTCTCAACATTATACTTGCACATTTATTGGATTTCACAAATGTGGCTGGATGACTAACAGTAACAACGTCTGTGCCCATTGTCCATGGAAGAAAAAGGTTACTCTTGCATCTTTCATGAATTTTAACACGCATGCATGTGTTGTTTATGCATATGCTAACACATATATGTGACATTATATGTTTATACATAACTGTGACATTTTATGCTTTATTGATACTGCACTAAAATACATATACATATATGTGAAAATACCTGTTTTACTTTTCATTGCACAGGAATGGCTCCAACAAAAACTGCAGATTTTCTGTGTACCTCTGGCATTGATGTGATAAATTATGACAAGAGACTTCTTTAAGGAGAGCTTGACATTCTTAGGGCTGTATGTTCACACAGTAACTGGAGAGCATTGGTGCTTTCTCAGCTCATTCCACTGAGATCATTTAGATGTGCAGTCCAAGTGTAGGCACATTGTGTAGCCAGCACCTAATTTGTTCCCTGGCATAATGCTTCACCTTGACAGAATGATCCAAAGAAACACTGACTGGTCAGGTCCCCTGAGTCATGTAGACCATTAGTTGAGCTTCGGTTGGTTTCCTTAATTCTTTCATCTTCTGTTAACCTATCTTATGAAGTTGGTGGAAGGTTTCCATGAGGAATGCCGTTTGTAAATCATGAGAAGCTATAGAAACACGAACGGTAATATAAATACGCCTGAAAGATGTACCAATAGAAGGGGCTGATCTTAAATTCCTAATGATTGGGTTCATAGAAATGTAAGGGTTTGTGAACTATTCTCGGTAGTTCTCCTGTATCCTTTAAGTGTAGGAAGACTTGAGAAGTATCTCAAGTCTGGAAATACTCACACCATTCTTGATTGCATAAGGCCAGAAGCTCAGGCTAGTCATGTTGCTCATATCCTACAACATTTGTCAGTACGCCTCACCCCAAACAAGAGTGGAAGGGGTCCTCAGATCCCCCCAGTGGTCTTTTCTGGAGGAATCGGCTTTCCTTCTTTTTCCTCCGTCCTTGTTTCCCTGACTGCAGAGTACTTAGACCCCCTTCTCAGACTTGGTCTGGATTCTTTTAGTGTCTCCTAATTATATTCATAGCCTTGGCTTTCAGGCCTAGGCACCTTTTAAGGCTAATTTATGGGCTATTTTGAAAGAAATTTCCTAGCATTTTATGGGGACTTTATTTACTTTAATGAGACCTCATCAATGTATTCAGTACAAAGAGCCTCACTGATTTGCTTTCCTGCTCTGGGCACTCGCCCTTCTTTGCCCCTCTGCAGGAAATTACATTGCAGGCAGAGGCCTCATGCAGAGAAAAGATGTCTCCTTATTCAGTGGAAGCAATTTCTGTCTTGTGTGTTGCTTCAACTGTCATATCATTCTCAAGCATGAGCTTCACTCTCTTGATTAATATTTATAGGCTCCTCTTTAAGCACCTGTAATGTCAGAGGCTGTGGGGGTGGGGAGTGCTGTACGTGGCAAGCCGAGGAGTGGATGCAGCCTGCTCCTGCACAGAGGCCAGGGCTGTGCAGTTGTCCAGCTTTAACTCTGTCGTAGACCAGGAGAACATTGCCATCCTGCATCAAACCAATAGTCAATGAGCCGATGTACTTCACTGGAATCTGGGCAGAAGACCCTGGCTCAGGGTCTACTTGTGGCTGGACTGTCTTGGGAATTTTGACAGGTCTTGGAGGCTGAGACTTTCCATTTCTTCCTTGTATTATGGACACTCCGAATGGTTGTTAGCCTGAGCTTGTCACAAACAGGACAAATAGCAAATGTGTGCAGCTGCCTTCAAGACATTCTTGCATTCCTATATGGTTTACACTGGACTGTGTAGCTCCCCTTGGAAAGTGGAGATTTCTAGATTCAGAAAGGCAATGCCCGCGACTCAGTTCACTCCCTGACCCACCGTGTCTTGAATGACAAAGCACTGTCACACACCTCTACTAAACTGGAATACAAGAACTGGGAAGAGTGGAATAACAGCCAAAGAAGGTCAGATGGAGAGCATCCACAAACACTTCTCTGTTCTCCTCTTAAGGTACGAGATGACTTTTGATGGCCACCTTATACTTTGTGTCCATTTTCATAGCTAATTAATTTAGTTAATCGGTTATTGTAACTTACACACTTAAAATTATCTTAGAGATTTATAGGTATTCTCTTTAAGATATTGTAGAATGCTGCCTACACTTTAATAACTAAGTCAAATGATGCTTTTTTCAAGATATTTTTCCTCTGGTTCTAGCAGATGCCATGAAAGTTTGTCTCCTTGGCATCCCTACTTTCTATTGTTTATTTTCTAGTGTTCATAGAATGCCTTCTGCTAACACATAAGGTGACTTTATGTGGATGATTTATTTCCTATTCTATAAGTCTTACTTATCTTTGCATTCTTAACCTTCCAGGAGAGGTTCTTGGACTTTACAGATAGTTGGTGGCATATAATAGAAGATACATTCAAAATCAACAACCAAATAAGAAGTCACGCCATCTGTACACATGCCATACAGGGGGTAGCTGCATAAATCATAGTGCTTTGAGAATAAAGAGAAAAATTGATGGTCAAGGGAAGGGATATGGAAGCAGGAATGGTGCTCTGATGGAGATGGAATGTGGGGATGCTCTAGGAAAAACATTAGCAACTGCTGTACCCAAGAAGGGAAAAGACGTCTTTGGGGAATTAGCATGATGAGGTTATACAAGTAAATAGCAACTGGAGGGTGGGTCTGGAAATTAGAAACTAAGGGACCTTTGCTCCTTTGAAAGCAGGATTAGTTGCCCCAAAGTTTTGAGCAATGGAGAATCAAGATTAACTAGACATTTCAGGAAGATTTCTCAGGTAAAGTGATCCAATGTAGTGAGACTCCCTGGAGGCCTTTTACCTGTGGATTGAGATGAGCTCTCTCAGCTGTTGCTGCCACCATTTGTTCTGCTAGTGTGGACTCTAAGCCTCTGAAGCAGCAAGACCAATGTCATACTTTCTATTGGAAGTTGTCTTGGTCAAGGTGTTTCTGTCACAGTGACAGAAAGTGACTAATTCACCAACAAGCACAATATTGAGAGAAATGCTCAGTCTGTCTCTGCCCAACCTGGAGACGGTTTCAACTAAGAGAAAAGATGAAACAAACATCGGAAGATGCACACATGCAGATAAAGCTCCCAGCCCCATGTACCAGAACCGGGAAGCCATCTTCTACCTATTGCTAGGGTAGATTGGACCTTCTCCCAGTCTGCTCTGAGGCAGTTCCAGTTCTCTATTTCCTCCTAGGTCCTCAAGGTTGTCCTGGGGGCTGTTTGTTGTGAAATGGAAAACAGAAGAAGAAACAGAGTTTGAGGGTATGGGCCCTGGCAAGAGGAAGGCGTAGCTTGTGGGAGCATGAGGTGGCTACTTGCCCTGTGGAGGCAGCCAGGAAGAAGCCAGGTGTGAATCCTTTTTCTAGAGCTCTCCCTAGAACTGTACAAAATGTAACGTTACCTGTGTGAATGAACTGGGAAGACAACTCTTCTGTGCAGAATTGGAAGACAACTCTTCTGTGCAGAATTAGAAGACAAGCAAAACATTTTACTTAACAGCCTCAATCCTCTCTCCCATAGAAAATATTAGGAAGTTATGAAATTTGATTTATATTTTCTTTTCATCTCTTAATAGATGCTGCCTCAGTTCGTTGATATTTTATATGCGCTAATTCCTTGTTCCCCTGCATGTTCTAGGGAATCTGCTTGTCTAAGTCAGGTAAAGATAACTAGGTAAAACTGAACCTGATGTGGCCTGAGTGTGCACCACACCTCCATTCCTCCTCCTTGTTTCTTTGTGTCTCACTGTTCATGAGCACAGGCAGCATCCAGGAGTGACTGCTGAGCCCTGGGAAAAAGTACTTTCTGGTTCAACTTGTGTAGCTTTTCAATCAGCTTCTCCCCCTCCAAGCCTGGGAGAGCTCAATGCATTTATCCAAGTCTGGGGGTGGTGAGGGAGTCAGTTCCCCAGGGCTGGCGGCTCTCAGGGAGCTGGACCAGTGCCTGGCTGCTCCTGGGAACTGTGCTGTGGCCAGCGCAGCTGCACTCCTCCTTAAGCAGTGGCCAAGAAAAGTCCCTTCCTATGAGCTGGTCTTTTAGCCCATAGACACCGAGGCACCAGGATATTGTAGCAGATTCGGGTGCTCCCTGCTGCATAAATAGGACCTCCTGAGTTTGCCCCTTCTTCTCTTTAGGCTCCTAGGCCCACAGTACCCACAGATTTCAGAAGACTGTAGAATTTTGAGTCTTTGCTCCCTTCAGAGACAACACCCTCACTCCAGAGGAGGTAAAATGAAAAAGATCAGCGTAGAAGAATAGAAAATAGGCCTTCCTTTGGGTTCTTCCAGGGGCTGGAGGAGGTGGAGCGAGGTAGGAGAGCCTGAGTTGGGTCCAAGAAGGAAATCTGCTGCTTCAACCTGCTCCACGCTTTCTGTTTCTCCAAGGCTCCGAGCTCCTCTCGCAGGCTGAGGTTCTAGCCAGAAGAGCCCTAACACCTTTCCTCACATTGTGTTCTGTGGTTTTGTTTTTGTTTTGTTTCCTTCCATGGGCCGAAAGAGAATACCCACGTTCCAAATTAATTACTATCACAGTCTTCCCTGCTGGAGTATCTGGAGGTTTTTAGCGCACAGACAGACACTTCTCATCTTTTAAAGGACTTTGGCACAGGGTGTGTGTGTGTGAGTGTGTGTGTGTGTGTGTGATGTACAAGTAAACTTCAGAAGATATAACTGATCCTGGAGTGTCTTTGAAATTCAGGAAGCTGTCCCTTGAAGCTAGGCAGGGGTCTGGGTTGGCCTGAACCTAAGCTTTGAACTGGGAACTTCTTGGCTGAGCTACCATTGCTTGTTTGATTGCTATTTCGTGAGGCACAGTCCCATGTAGCCTTGGTGGGACTTGAACTTCAAATTCATGTGCCTGATCTTACTCCCAAACAAGCAAGGGTCCCTACTGGAAAGACCGATGCACAGGGTGGAGGTAAACCAGTTAATTTTTTTTTTAAATTTTACTTTTGGGATGGGGGTTAATATCTCACAGTGTAGATCCCCCTGTCTCCACCTCCAGACTGCTAGGGTTACAAGTCTGAACATCCCTCCAACCCTAACACATATTGGCTTTTGGTTAGACTGGTCCATCTCATCTAGCTCCTGACTTTTAGGGGTACACTGCCGAGCACTATGTGAGGGAGAAGGAAAGCCTGAGATGCTTGACAAGGGTTGGCATCTATATGGTCACGTGCGTTGTTTGGACTGAAATCCCATAACTTCTCCAGGCAGTTTAATTCTGTGCTGGGACCAACTTGAATAATTAAACAAAGCAAAGCTGTGACAACAGTGTGCTCCGGGTACAACACAGCTGTGATTTCAGGAGCTCAGGAAAGAGAAGGAGTCAGGGGCTTCTGTCACAGCAGAAGCTTGCTCCTAACAAATGATGATTTAGCAGACACCCGAAGCGCTTGAGAACAGCGGCTGCAGAGGGTGCCCTGTCAAGAGAGGGTGGGCTGCCACGGTGTGATGGAGTGGTATTAAAGGAGTGGTTGAACATGTCTTGGCTGTGGGCACCTTACAAACTGAAATTCTGTGCCATGGTAGGCCACCCACAATGACTTCCTTTGAATTGAAAATCCGATACCTTTTGAAATAGTTGATGATAACCCAAAGAGTGGGCTGAAGGCTGTGTAGTAGATGTAATGAGAGCGGCACATTTGAAAGGCTTTCCACCCCATCCCCACCCTCGCCTGCTGCCTCTTATTGGGCAAGGCTTAAAAAGTAATGAGAGTTGATTTTCTGCTGCTAGACCCCGGGATTTCTGGTGCAAAAGGATTCTCTTTTCTTTGATGGGGATGTGATGGCTTTTTGTTCCCCAGCAGCACAGGGATGCTTTTCAATGGCTTCCTTCCTCCCCAGTGGCATTCAGTCCTGAAGAAGCATTTGCATAGCGAGCATGATCTGTTCAACCAGTGAGAACTGGAGCAGGTTAAACTCTGGAATAATCTAGCAAAAATGATCAGGGGCCTAAACGCTGCAGACCTTTGAAGCCCTGGCCTCGTCCACATAAACAAACCCAGATGTGATTGTACAGAGCAGGACAATTGATGTCATTTACATGCTTTGACTTCTGAGGTCTCCAAGAAGAATCGTTAATTTGTACTTTTGTTCTGTGATTTGAGGGCACTTGCAGATTTTTTGTGTGTGTGTGTGTGTGTGTGTGTGTGTGTGTGTCGGGGGGGGGGGCTTTTGTCACTTTAGGAGCCTGAGTGTTTACTTGGAACGTGTAAGGCCCAGAGTTTGCTTCCCAGCATTTTCAAGAAAACAACAATGGATCGTGCCTCCCAGTACCACCCCGCCCCTCCCATTTTTAGCATGGGCAATTCACATGGTAGTTTACATACGTAAACATCTCAGAGATGGGGACGTAGCACTGGTGGAAAACTGGACGTGGTGGTTGTGCCAGTTAGTTTTAACTGTCGGCTTGACACAGCCTAGAGTCGTTTGGGAAGCCATGTTTAGAGAGGAATTATCTAGATCAGCGTCACTTGAGGGCTTGTGTGTGTGTGTGTGTGTGTGTGTGTGTGTGTGTGTGCGCGCGCGCGCGCGCGTGTTGGGTGTGGGGAGTATTGTCATGTTAATTGAAGGGAGACCCAGCCTCTTCTAGGCTGGGCTGTTCTGTCCACAACAGTATAAGAGAGAAGAAAGCTGGCTGATAGCAAGCCACCAAGGGAGCATTTATTCTCTTTATCCTGACTGGGGATGAGCTATGACTAGCTGCTTGAGTTCCTGTCTTTACTTCCCAGAAATGACGGGCTGTAACTTCGAATCGAAAGCCATCTAAATCCATTCCTCCCTTATGTTGAGTCTTCTCAGAGTATTTGCCACAGCAAGAGAAATAAAGCAGGACAGTGACAGCTGCCTGCTGTGTAGGCTCAGTATCCGGTTGGCAGAAGCAGCAGGGTCCAGGCTAGACTGAGCTAGATAAGATCAAAAAAAGAAAGAGAAAGAAAGAAAGAAAAGGAAGGAAGGAAGGAAGGAAGAAAGAAAGAAAAAGAGAAGAAAGAGAAGGAAAGGAAAAGGAAAAAATCATAAACTTCTGAAACATGACAAATACTGATATTATTTTAACTCTTTTAACCTTTGAGAGTTCACATGACTTTTCTGTCTCCTCTCTTGATTCTCTATCGTCCTTTGTCTACTGGAAACTTGCCCCTTTTCTTCTGCCGTACGTTTCCTTTACTGTCCAGTGTCCTCAGATAGGGTTTGTGGCAACTCACAGTTCACAGAGTCTGTTCCCCAAGTGTTTTCCTCCCCAGATATTGGCAGCTCTGTGGCAGTCAGCCCAGGAGGCCAGAGAAAGCAGGCAAGGCCTTTCTCTCTGAGCCACTCTCTGTGGAGTTCTCTCCACTTCCTCCCCTGTCCATCCCTTCCTCTAGGCCCTGCCCTGTCCTTCCATCCTGTGCCGGCTCTATGTTCTGGAGGTCCCTGGCTCACCTCCCCTTCTTAAGTACCCCAGGCCTGTGTGTTCTTATTTGGTTTCCCTCAGCTTTAGTTACCATAAAATGCTTTGTTTTGAGCAATGTTTCTGGTATGTTTTTAATTTACTTTACTTCAATTTCTGTCATCAGATTTTTCTCATCTTTGTTTAGCTTTACCATTTAGTTACTTACAGGTAGTGTTTAGGGTAAAGCAGCTCCTATCCGGTTCTAGAAACCCATGCTGTCTGGGGCAACGCTTAGCAGTGGTTCTCAAGCTGGGTCGTGTGCCCTTTGGGGTCAAGCAACCCTTTCACAGGGGTAGCATATCAGAAATTTACAATAGATTCATAACAGTATCAAAATTCCAGTTATGAAGTAGCGATGAAAATAATTTTATGGTTTGGGGATTACCATGAGGCACTATATTAAAGGGTTGAGAGCCACAGGTTTAGAGTGTGTCCACTGGGGACAGAGGGCATGGTTACAATTCCAGCTCTGTTCTATGTTATATGAGCCACTTAGGCTCTTGGAGCCTTGGTCCCTTCTCTGTAACGCTGGGAGGGACTAGACCTTGCTTCTTGGTAGGCTGTTGTATGGATGTGTGTCATCTTAACTCGGAAGGGCACTGGTCTTCCTCAGTTGGCTGTTGTGCTGACAGAATGAGTGAGTCCCCACAAAGCGATGAGAGTAGATGCCAACAAGGCTGGCGTCCCACATGTCAGCCCGTGCCATCCTCTCGCAGCCCATGTCTAGCACTGAGGGCTTACAGGCCAAGTCCTTATCTCTTTCCCAACACCATTTGTTCCTTCGAGGCCCAGACACAAGCATCTGCACATGCAAGTTGCTCAATAAATATCTGTAAAATTAATCTAGACAATGCTGAGAGTGAGCATCAACTCATGGATTTGGACCTTGACTCAGGTTCCTTAGAACGAACCACGGCCCAGCCATACAGTGTATGACTTCTACCAGCACCAACACCTACCGGAGGGCCCAATGCCTGTTGGGTAAGTACTCAGAAAATAAAATTGTCAAACTTCTCCAAGTCTGTCTTAGAAAGTTCTGAGGTCCCAATAACATAAAAATATAATTTATCTTAAAAATACCTTATTTGTTATTAGTAAAAGTAGATATAATCTTGCAGTGACTGATGGTGAGAACATGTTCTGAGTGATTTACCTGATAATTTCATCTTCGTGTGAACATGTTAGAGTGTATGTACACAAACAGCAGTAGCCGTGGCATCACAGAAGCTATCCTCTTGTGGCAATGTCATATATGCCTGGTAGTTAAGGGAATGTACAAATGTATGTGGCATAGCTAGATATAGAACTCCACATACAAAATATACATGTATAAAGCATAGTATGCCCAGCAAGTGTATATAATATGCAATTTCAAATCTGCACATGCATATACATAAAAATAAAATATATGCAATTCTAACACTAAAAATATTCATTTGATATATATTTTCTGATTTTTCTCTGCATTATGTACATATTTAGAAGTAATAAAAAGTTGTGCCTTAGCTCTATCATTTATGTACATGTAAAGAATTATGAACTAACTGCCCAATTCTTAATGAATGCCAAACACATGTTTAAAAAAAATCTACTTCTTGTTACTTCCTTATCCTTGTACTCCTATCAGAAGGCCCTAGCTTCTTACATGCATGGTTTCTGATTTGAAATATTATAATTGAAAATGCAGCTTCCAAGAGGAGACAATCTATACTATACCACATTTTAGCTCCTTAGAAAATGTACTGGGTAGCTTTGCTTTATTCTTATTGTTTTGATTTAATTCCTGATAAATGTTTCCCACTGCATGAACTTGGAACTTAAACTTACCATTGAACTTTAGGCCACACTGGGGGATTAATAGTAGAGCATAAGCCCAATACATCTCAGTAGCTGTGATTTTCAAGAGATCCGAGCTTTGTTCTGAGGTCAGGGACTGGCTAGTAGAACATTTGTACATGTATCCTCTTTTTCCCTTCAAGAATTTCCAGGTGTTGGGCCAGCAGTATAACTCAACCAGTAAAAGTAATTGCCATACTGGCCTGATAACCTAGAGCCTGTGGTGGAAAGAGCACTGAATCCCCCAAGTTGTCCTCTGGTCTTCACTCATACACACACACACACACACACACACACACACACACACACGCACACACACACAAACACAGAACATATACACAGCATGCACACACAGGTGTGCACACACAGTACACACACACAAACACAGAGCATACACACACACACACACACACACACCTACAGACATCACACATAGAAATACACACAGAACACACACACGCAGGCATACCACACACAGACATGCACACATCACACACAGAACACTCATGTGTGCATGCACATACACATACTACACATAGACATACACAATAATAATAAGTAACGAAGAATTACTTATATATATATAATAATAGAATGAAGAATTGCCAGCTGTGGTGAGTGATACCTGCCTGCAATCGCCATGGTTGGGAAGCTGAAGTAGGAGGACTTAGGAAAGTTGGAAGACAGAAGCATACTGGGCTACATAACAAGATTCTGTCACTTAAAAAATATTTTTAAGTGTCAGAAGTGAGGGGGGGATACTCCTTTGTTCAAGTTCAATTCTTAGTAACAAACACTTTCCATTTATGGTAAGAATGGTGGCAAATGGCTGCGCAAAAAGGACACAGCAATTAACAGAAAAATGGCAGTGATTTAAACGTCCCTAACAGTATAATTAAGACAATGGAAAAAGTGCTGAAAATAATAAATCTGTGGTGACTCCACACTTCTCTCAGCATAGTGTTGCCCAGAAGGAACCTACTTTGTGCAGCAAACCAGGAGATTGCATGGGAGGACCTACTGTGTGCAGCAAACTAGGAAATTGAAAATAAACTGTCCCTAATACTGTGTTCCCCTTGGTACTTATTTCCAAACCATCAACCCCATCGCCCTGTTGCCAGAGAAATGGAAAAGCAAGGGCAAAAAGAGAAGGAGAATTTCAGTTTGAGGATTATGTTGTGTCATCCATAAAGGATAACAACAAAAGGGTCTTTTTAGAAAGATGAAAGCAGAATTTTGACTTTTTTTTTTTTGAAGCACAATCATAAGTAATTTGTTAGTAAAATTTCAAGGTGTTGTCTTTGTTACTATGACAAAGTATTTGAAGCAACCAGCTTCATAAAGAAGGAAGCTCTATTTCGGCCCACAGTTTCCGGTTTTAGTTCATGGTCATTGTGCTCTGTGGCCTTTGACCTCTGTTTAAATGGTCCATATATCTCCCACGTACATATGTGGGAGGGCATCACAGGGAAGCCCCATTCACATCTGAGCAGCCAGGAAGCAAACACAAGGAGCTGGGAAGGGGCATTCCTTCTTCCTTCCAGTTGGCCCCGCCTCCTGAAAGTCTGCCCAATTCCCGTGCAGGCTGGAGACACCCTCAGCCCTTGGACCTTTAGGGTGGGAGATGGAAGCTACAGCAAAGTACAAGGAATGGGATTGAGGTTGGCCTGTTGGTGAACATTGTCTAGACCTCCCATTTAGTTATGTTGGGCTGAGTTCTGAGTCTAGAGTAAAGGGGGTATCGGGAAGGGAATAAATGTCAATGTCTTTTTGTGGCTATAGAGAGACTGGTTGTGTCTGGAGGAGTAAATAACTGGTTAATGAATTGAGAAAAGTAACTAAGGCTACAAGAGTGAGCATCTCTGGAAGGCCATGTACTGAATGATACCTTTAAATGAAAACTTACAACATAGATGCCAGTGGGTGTCCAAACTGACTCTTTAATAATTGCATATAGCATGCTTCCTTAATGCAATGGCTAATATCAAAGAGAAATTTCATTATCTCTTCTTAAGGTTCCACGAAGGAGCTTTTAGCAAAGTGAATTATCGCTGTTGGTTCTCTGGTCCTGTCTTTATAGGCACTGGTGGGAAAAGTGCATTTTTATGACACTAAATGTCATTTGTGTAGATTTTTTTCTTCTAAATGTGTCCTGCTGTAAGAGACCCACAATCTGAGGGCACAGTGACAATTCAGCTGATCAGCTGTATTTTTCTCTCTCCTTAGTAATCTGTCCATGGCTTATATAGCACCAACAGAATAGACTATTTCTGAGCATTTACTTTGTAAATGATATTAATTTTCCAAAAGGTTTTACACATCTTGAAGGTCCTTGGACATCAAGCCTTGTCTTTCTCTTTCTCTCATCCCAGTTTGGTAACTCTTGTAAAGAAGATTATTTAAACGACTTTAATATCTTTGGATGAAAGGCAGGAGTACAAAGCAGTGTTCTTGGGGAAAGTGTGCATGTTTGTCATTGTTCCAGATGATAAAAGTTCTCAGGCTTCTGGTTTGGGAATGCTTAGATAACAAGAATGTTAAAATTAGGACGAAAGACTTACAACAATAACAGCAAACCCCTTGACTGCATGTAAATAAAAGAGCTTTGAGATGTCATATAGCCATTTTCTACACTCAAGCAAAATATTGTGTTTTCACAATGTAAGCGTTATGTAGATCCTTAGCTCAAAAATTGAAAAAATAAAACTATCAACACTTATATGCACTGCAAGGAAATGGAACCAGCCTAGATGTCCGTCTGTAGATGAATGGATAATGATAATGTGGTATGTATATACAGTAGAATTTTATTTAGCTATAAAGAAAAATAAAGTTGTGAAGTTTGCAGGAAAATGCAGGGTGGATCTGAAAAGCATTATTTAAATGAAGTGGCCCAAACTCAGAAAGACAAATATCGCATGTTTTCTGTTGCTCACATCTAGCTGAGGATGGATCACCCCTTCCCTCTGGCTTATCCTGTGAAACTGCTGGTGAGAGTCTATCCTGGGCTTCTCCCTCTGCTCTCTGTCTTTTTTTTCTTATGCACTTTCTGTTGGATAGCTATTGGGAATACAGAAAACCTTTAGGGTGTAAGGTCCTTAGTGAATGTGTGCTCCTGACATGGGCACATGTCAAGGACCCTAGCCTCAGACCCAGAGGGAAATGGGGAGGCTTTCCTCAGGGCCAAGTGTAAATGTTTAAAGTGTGTGCAGAAAATGTCCACTGTACCTTTCTTCCCCTAAATGTTTGAGGCCTAAAGATTGTTCCCCCTACAGAGACTGCTCCTACTGAGATGAGTCAAATCTGCCTCCCGGAGCCATATGTGGAAACCTCACCATCTAATGAACTCTATCTAAGGAACAGGCTGAGCCTCCTGTGCGCTGCGATTTCTCCAGCAGAGAGCCCAGATTACCCAAACCCAGCTTTCCTGCACACGTGTACACATGTGCGTTTGTGTGCTTGTCTTTCCTTTCTAGCTCCATCCATTTGTCTGCAAATTTCAAGATGTCGTTATTTTTTCTGCTGTGTAGTACTCCATTGTGTAAATGTACATATTTTCCTTATCCATTCTTTGGTCAAGGGGCATTTAGGTTGTTTTTGGGTTCTGGCTATGACAAATAATGCTGCTATGAACATAGTTGAGCATATGTTCTTGTGGTATGATTGAGCATTCTTTGGGTATATACCCAAAAGTGGTATTGCTGGGTCTTGACGAAGAATCAAAACAACTCTGAGATTCCATCTTACACCTGTAAGATCAAAACCACTGATGACAACTTATGCTGGAGAGGATGAGGGGTCAGGGGAACACTCCTGCATTGCTTGCTGGTGGGAGTGCAAATTGATACAGCCCCTTTGGATATCAGTATGACAATTTCTCAGAAAATTAGGAATTTATTGGTGCTTTAAAGGTAAAAAAAGACATTTTTTTTCCTGCTGGGAGGTGGTGGCCTATGCCTTTAATCCCATCACTCAGGAGGCAGAAGCAGGTAAATTTCTGAGTTTGAGGCTAGTCCAGTCTACAGAGTGAGTTCTAGGACAGCCAGGACTCCAAAGAGAAAAGTTGTCTCAGAAAAAACAACCAGCCACACAAACAAAAAAGAGAGACTTTTTTCCCTACTATTTTGTTGCTGGAACTTAGAAATTAGATTGATTTTTTTGCCCATAACTCTGTATTTTCTTCCTATTTTGGTAATTCTTCAGTAGGTGATTTTATTATGGAAGTCTGTGTTTTTGTTTTTTCAGTCCAGTTCTCTACCATTCAGTGTTTTTCTTCTCTGCTTGACTGGTTGGAGCTGAAGAGGCCTAGCCACTGCTCATGTACAAACTTTTCTGTTCCATATCATGACTCCTACGGTGCTTGTTGCATAGTGTGTGGAGATCTTCTAATAAGTTGAGCTTTCCTTTTCCCTACTTTTTCCTATATTACCTATTTTTATATTGTTTTTTGTTTACATTAAAAGCTGAAAGAATTCAAACTTGCTCCATAGGATACTAATGGCAGCTGTTCCTACAGAGGGAAAATGAAGTCCAATGCAGATCCAAATCCCTGTGTAGTAAGAAAAACACGAGAAGGAATGAGGTGTTGAGATGTACCAATTTAAAAGACATCAGTTGAACCATTTCAAGGGTGATTAAAATATTTAAAGTTAGGGCTGGAGAGGATGCTAATTGATTAAGAGCACTTGATGCTCTTCCAGAGGACCCAGGTTCAGTTCCCAGCAGCTCTCTGGTGGCCATCTGAAACTTTGGTTTTAGAGGATCTGGTGCCCTCTCTGGCCTGAGTGGGCACAAGCAGACACATGGTGCACATTCCTATGTGCAGGAAAAACATTCATAATACTTGAGAAATAAAAGTAACTAAGTCTTAAAATGAATGAAAACATTTTTAAAGGTGAAAAATATACCCTAGAGCTGGGTATGTAGGGGGAAACCTTTAATCCCTGTACTCAGGGCAGACAGATATCTTTGAGATTGAGTCCAGCCTGTTCTGGACATGTTCCAGGTTAGTTAGAGTTATGTAGTGAGATGCTATCTCAAATAGGAGCGTGTGTACTGCTCTTACAGAGGACCTGGGTTTGGTTCCTAGCACCTACATGTAGATGACAAGGCTCACAACCATCTTTAATGGAATGTCCAGGGAATCTAATGCCCTTTTCTGGTATTTTTGAGCACCAGACATGCATATGGTACATATATATACATTCACGCAATGCTCAAACGGATAAAATAAAGATAATAAATCTTTAAAAAAGCATACTATATGTTATATAATAATGACATATGAACACTATATAGTTCATGAAACAGAAGGAAGGTACCTCCACTTCTCAAATGTCTAAGATTACACACATATCCCAACATACCTGGCTTAGTCTTGACCAGAGTTTGAAGAGAACTCAGTCTAAGGTTCTGGCTCAGGGCAACCCTCAGCTTTCTGAGTGCTGGGATTATAGGCAAGAGGCACTACATTCAGCAATGTGTTCTCCTTTACATCCTTTATAAACACCTACTTTCAGTTAAAAATAGACTATTCATTGATCTTGTATGTGTGTCTGTGTGTACTCGCCATGGCGTATAAGCGGAGGTTGGAGGACAACCTGTCGGAGTTGTCTTTCTCTTTCTATGCAGGTCCTGGGGAGGGAACTTGGGGGATCAGGCTTGGCGAGGCAAACACCACTCCCTACTGAGCCATCTTACTGTCCCCAGCTTCATCTCTAAAAATAAGCCAAGGGCATTTTTATATTAGATTAAAGAAGAGATTTGTGTATCCCATGCTGGCTTCAAACTCACTAAGTAGTCATGAACCTTGAACTCCAGTAACCTTGAACTCCTCATCTTTTCAAATGCTGAATTCACTGCCACGTGCCACCAGACCTAATTTAGACTAGTCTTTTAAAAACGCCAACCTTATCTGTCTATAGTACACATCTCTAGTCTCTGTTCTTAAAAAACAGAGGCAGGAAGATCATGAGTTTCAGACCAGCCTGGGTTACATAGAGAGATTTTATCTCTCCCCAAAATACTAAAAAATTTCAACATCAATTTTTATCAAATGAATACATAAACATAATTTTGAGTCAGAGAATATTACAAAAACAGTGTCTTTCAACTTAATCTTTTGTGATTTAAGGCAAATGTTTTCAAATCTTTATTTTTAATAATACTTTACTTTTAATAATACTTATTTTTGTATTTCTGATATTATGCCTATATTGCAATTTTCTCCATTTAATTTATTTTCTATTCCTCTCATGTCTTACAAAATGATTTAGCGTTTTCATAATGTCCTTAAACATCCTCTCTCCTCCCACACAATCCTATTTGTTTGTCAGCATCAATGTTACGTGCGGTAAATTGGCTCTGGGGGAGTGTGGAGTGCACCAGGGTTTCATTTCCTTCCTTATCCAAGCTCTACTGTTCTCTATTCTGCTGAGCTTTTGTGTGTCCATCACTGAAAGAGTCCCAGCCTTTCTAACATAGCCACATAAGTTGCTTGAATATGGACAATAATAGAACAGCATGTATTTCTTGTTGTTTCTGAGACATCTTTCTGTCTTTCCACCATGGCTGTGTGCATTGGCTGTCAACTTCCAAGCAGGGCTTCCCCCTTCAGCAGTCTCCAGGCAAACAGTCATCATCCGCCTTGTCTATTTTGTTTTGCTTTATTTATCTCTGAGACAGGCTGTCACTGTGTAGCCCAGGTTCTTCCAAATGGGCCATTTTCTTGCTTCAACTTCTCTAGAGCTGGGATTAGATATGCATCACCATGCCCAGCTGTTTTTCCCTACAGTGTGGACTTTCCACAGTTTGTTTATGTTAAGAATGCCCTCTCCTGCCCTCCCTCCTGCCCTCCCTTCCTTCCTTTAGTTCTTTTTTTTTTTTTTAGATTGTATCTCTTCTGCTTTCTGCATTTCCCCCATGTGCTTACATCTTTTTATCATGTTATAGGTTTAAAAGAGAGGTCCATGGCTCCTTGGCTGTTAGTTCTCATGAGAGACACATTAAGAATGGATTAAACTCTTTGGGACTGGAGAGTTTTCCTTTGGATTGTCACTGTAGGATACTGTGGATCCTCCACAACAGGTTTGTTTAAGAACATTTCTCTCCTTTGCAGAAAGGGAATTTAAAAGCAGAAAACCAGGAATGGAGTTTATCTTTCAACAAATGTTTTCCTGGGATTCGCCAAAGTTGTCATCAACTGTTTAACTTTTGTTACTGTGGTTTCCCAGTGGCAGGAGTTTCTGATAGGAGTATGCAAAGCCAGGGAGATGTTGTTACTTCTGCTTCTTCAGACAGGATTAGAGCTGTTCTCTCTTTGCTCTGGACCTAGGAGAAGTTACAGCTTTCTTTTTCTTAACAAAGTCTTGACCTTGAAAGCCTGAGACACAGTACAAGAAGTCAACTCAGTTTGGAGTGACATACCTTGGCCTTTGGTATAATGTTGGCTTTGTAAACAGTCTATGAAGTTATAAACACCATGTCTGCCATATTTTAAGGGTAAGATGTAGGATTTACAGAACATTGTCAATGATTTTCATCTGTGGCTTTCCTGCTTTCTTGCCACAGCGACTCTTCTTCCTACCTTTTGTCCTCATATGGCAGTCCAAAGTCCCAGGCTTTTTCCTTCCTATAGTATCATGTCCTTCACTGGGCATTGTTGAAAAAGAGGGGGCAGTTAGGGGTCTGTTATGGTATTAGCATTGGCTATGGAGAGTATCCATATGCCTTGCCATGCCTGAAGATGTGTATCAAAGACTTTTCTTGTACATTAAGCTAAGAACTTTCACAAGACATCTCAGAAATATTTGGGAAAGATAGAAATTAAAAGCAGTGTAATAGAGCAGAGATGGGAGAGATCAGGACTGGCATCAAGCAGGGGCAGTTAGGATCAGCTTGGTCAGGACTGGCATCAAGCTGTGGGGAGGGGTGTCAGGATAAGATAGGTAAGGACTGGCATCAAGCTGTGGGGCGGGGTGTCAGGATCAGCTAGGTCATTCGGTACATCATCTGGGCTTTGGCTTCTTGATTTGTAGACATTCTCTAGATCATCTGTGTGGCACTTGGAAGTTCCGTCATTCTTCTTAAAGTAATGTGGTGGTGTGAATAGGAACGGCCCCCATAGGCTCACATGTTTACATGCTTAGTCCCCAGGAAGTGGCACTAGTTCAGAAAGGTTAGGAGGTGTGGCCTAGTTGGAGGAAGTGTGTCATTGGGAAAGGGCTTTGAGATTTCAAACATCCAAGCCAGGCTCGGTGTCACTCTCTCTTCCTGCTGCCTGCAGATCTATATGCAGAACTTTCAACAACATCTCCAGCACAATGTCAGGCTGTGTGTTGCTATACTCCCTCCCTGCCCTTATAAAAATGGACTACAAACCTCTGACTCTGTAAAGCAAGCCCCAATTAAATGATTTCTTTTATAAGAGTTGCTATGGGTGGTCATAGTGTCACCTCACAGCAATAGAACAGTGACCAAGACAAGCATTAACTCTAGACAGTCTTCAATAAATGAACCAATGAACTTTACTACTTAATTGTGAATTTCACCCACCAAACTGAAAGAGCTCTTGCTACATTTAGTAATGATATTTCTTCTTTTTATATGAATACTGTTTTGCTTTTGTTAATGGTGCTACTGATGTTTGTTGAGACAGGGTCTCCCTATGCAGCTCAGGCTGATATCAAAGAGAGATACTGCAAATATCTCTCTGCTTCAGCCTCTTGTGTGTTGAGACGACAAGTGCGAGGCACCCAGCCGTGCCTGTTTTGTTCTGAAGTATATGAAAGACAAGGTGTCTTGGGGTTACTTTTGCTCTGTTGAAATACCATGGCCAAAAGCAACTTGGGAGAGGAAAGGGTTTATTTGGCTTACATATCATAAATAACAGTCCACTGAGAGAAGCCAAGGTAGGAAAGGAATTCAAACTGGGAGACAACCTGGAGGCAGGAGGTGATGCAGAAGCCGTGGAGGAGGAGTGCTGCTTACTGGCTTGTGTAGCCTGCTTCCTTATAGCACCCAGAACCACCAGCCCAGGCTGGCACCTCCTACAGTGGGCTGGGCCTTTCTACATCAATCAATAATTTTAAAAATGCTTTACATTCTTGCCTAAAGCCTGATCTTGTGGAGGCATTTTCTCAACTGCGGTTCCCTTCTCTCAGATGTGTCATGTTGACATAAAACTAGCCAGCTCAGAAGGCTGCCTGGATATTTCACTACTCCCCAGGATGATGAGAATCATGTCTCCCTAAAGATGCCAATGTTCTAATTCCTCAAACCTGTGACTGTGTTATCTTCCAAGGCAGAGGGATTGCATAGATATGGCTCAGTTAAGGATCTAGAGGAGAGGTTACTCTAATGTAACCTAATGTAACCCTGTGTAAACACAGGGGTGGTTACAAGGGGAGAAGGGAGGGCCAAAGTTAAGAGTTCGATGATGGGAGAGAGACTTAGTCTACATTCCTGGCTTTGAAGATGGGAAACATGCCACCGATCCAGGCAAATATGCTTGCTGAAGCTGGACAAGACGAAAACAGATTTGTCCTGGACCCTGGAAAGTACAACCTGCTGGTACTTGTTCTTAGCCCTATGAAGACACCTTTTAGATTTCTGGCCTCCAGACATGAAAAATAATACAGTTGTGTTGTTTTAGATCACTAAACTTTTGATAATTTATCACAGCAGCATTAGGAAATCCCCAACAGTTACTACTTCCAACCTTTATTATATTGAGCTGATTGCTTTGGTTTATTTCTATGTATATTGTTCACAGCATAGCAAATCTTTGTTCTGCTTTTATGACAAAAAGGTGTGCCATATCAGATTATTGTATATTACAGGTAAAAGAATAATTGGAACTCTGAGGATTGCACACCCTTACACTAAAGTCATTTATTTCCTGCAACTCATTTCACTCCTAGAATTCATAGGACACTGGGTCTAGGTGAGTCTAATGCGATCTAATGAGGCCTCTAAACTCTTTACATGGTTTGTGTGTATGTGTGCGTGTGCGCGTGTGTGTTTCTGAGTTTATGGGCACCTGTGTGTGGGTGTGCATGGAGGTCAGAAGAGGTCACTGGATCCTCTAGAACTGGAGTTAAAAGCAGTTGTGAGTCACCTGATGTGGGTGTTGAGAACTGAACCTGGGTCTTCCGCAAGAGCTTAACCACGGAGCCATATCTCCAGCCCCCTGGCAATCTCTAAGAAATTCTGACCTATTGAGATTAAGCCTGACTTTTCCCACAGTCACTCAGCTAGTTGCCTATGACACTGGATATAATTAACAATTTCTGGCTCTGAGGTGAAAATGAAAGGTCCCCCTGCAAGCATAGGACATGTAAGTATTTAATGATGGGGCTTCTTGGTGTAAAGACAACATCCAGATGAGCCTTGGCATGTTCAACTCTTTTTCTCTTCACAGTTGCTCTCTTGCACCCTGAAGCTAGCTTTCCAACGTGACAGTCCTATCTCCATTACCTCCAAGCTGATCACCTTGAGCAGTTAACTGCTCCATGCTTCCATTTCCTAGCTGTACAACAGAGATGCTGATAACACTTAATTCACAGCTGGCTAGAGATATTTAAATGTCTTAATAACTATAAAGCTTACACAAGAGAATCAGGACCATATTCAATATTAAATAACTATAAGTAATCAATATTACTAACCATAGGCATATAATAAAGGCAAATTATCTCTGTTAAACAGACGAGCCCTGTTTTACTCCTTAGTATGACTAGCATTTGCTGCTACTGTGGTTATTAGCCAACTCCTATACAAAGTCACAAACACTTTAATTCAGGACCCACATGTTCCGGCAAATTGCCTGTAGCCTGGAAGTCATCATCCTTTTTAAAGTCAGCAGACATAGTATGGGTAAAGAACACATGATGATCAGGGTATGGTCAGGAGTACCCTGGATGATCAAAGTTACATTAATAGCCCAGA
Source organism: Ondatra zibethicus (assembly GCA_004026605.1). Classification (NCBI taxonomy): domain Eukaryota; kingdom Metazoa; phylum Chordata; class Mammalia; order Rodentia; family Cricetidae; genus Ondatra; species Ondatra zibethicus. The sequence goes on along the minus strand of PVIU01002461.1, from coordinate 103,610 downwards.
AGAGCACAATGATGGGTTCTATGCTTCTCATTTTGCAAGCTGCATGGTTTCCAGCTCAAAGCTGCTGGGGTTCTGTTTCGTTTCTTAAGTAAGGCTGAGCCTGGGCATCCCACGGACTTGCTTAGCTAGCAAATTCTGGAGCAGAAGTGCAGCACTTAGAATGGAGCAATTCGAAGTCAAAGTGAACGAGGGAAGAAATAGGAAGTGAAAATGTAGAACAGAAAGACTAAGGTGGATAGAGGAAGGGAAAAGAGGAAGGAGAGAAGAAAGAAACTTGAGAGGAGAGGAAAGATAAAAGGGAACCCAAATGGAGAAGATGCCTTTTGGGTAAAGAAGAGGGATATAGGAAGGGTTTTATAGACAGTCTCTCTTGTGCCTAAGGGAAGCCCCCCTGCTGGTCCCAGCTTCAGACTCACTGGGACACTTACTGAACAGCTTCCCGCATCCCATTCCCAATGACTTTTGATCCAAATGGGCAGAGCAAAGCCCCATAATTTTCACTCCCTTCAAACTCATTGATGATGTCAACGCTGCTGGTCTGAGAACATTTGAGCTAAGCTATATCCACATACACAAAAAATTGCTCTTAGATTCCTTTTATTGGGTCATATTTTATATATAATAACTTACCCACATATTAATATTACTGGTTTCCTGGCATAGCTAGTTCTCTACTCAGTTATATAAAGATTTATCTGTTCCTATATGCAGTCTTTGGCATGGATACCAAGAGGCTGTTTTGAATAAACTTCTAATAACTCGATAGTATTTCCCACCAGAACAATATAATAAACTCCAGTCAGCTTTCTGGCTTTTTAAGGAAAAAAAAAATGTTTTTCTATAACTTGGAATTGAATGCCAAATAAATAGAAGGCATCCGCGTTACTTTGATCACATCTGGTCTCTTTTAAGCTACAGTTTATTTGTTATTTATTATCATTATTTGTGGTATGGGAGATTGAGGCCAGGGCCTTGTACATGTTAGGCGAGCACTCTACCGCTGTGATACATCCCCAGTGCTGTGTTCACTTAAGACAATATTTGAGACATATTTCACTAAAGTTGCCCGAACAGGCCTTGAACTACAATCTTCCCACCTTAGCCCCCCGCACCCGCCGGTAGCTGGTATAACAGACCTGTCCCACCAGACGGGTCTTCATTATTTCATTGCTCCACTGTAAATGAGGGAATTCTGGTGTGAACAGAACTGTCTCCTATTCCTTGAATTCGCAATTTCTTGGACTTATATGTTAGGTAATCTTTGATGTTAGACAGGGAAGCCACTGAGTTTTAAAGCCTTCAACAAGGCTTCTTAAGCTTCGGTGTGCACACAATCACCGGGGAGCTTGTTAAAATCCAGACCCCCATTCAGCAGGGCAGGTGTGCAGTTTCAAACTCTGTGTCTGTAACAAGCTTCCCAGTGGTGCCCATGCTGACAGTCAGCGATCACATTTTCAGTAGAACGTTCTGCCCAGTATGGGAAGCGGTTCCCAGACCTCAGCAAGCCAACTCAACAGAAGTGGTTCAAACACAGACTTGGACTGGGGCTGCAGCTCATTTGGTACAGAATTTGCTTTGCCCAGCATACACGAAGCCCCGGGTGCTAGACCCAGCACATAAAGCAGAGAGGATGGAGCTCATCTATCTCAGCACTAAGGAAGTGTGGGCAGGAGAATCAGACATTCTCGGTCACCCTTGGTTACATAGGTCAAGGTCTGCCCAGGCCACATGAGAATCCATCTCAAAACAGAAAAAAACAAAACAAAACAGGAACAAAGCTAATAAAACGAGAGAGACGGAGACAGAAATACAGAGCAACGGAGGGGGGTTGACGACGACGACACCGGGGACAAGTAAGAACTCTGTACTTGCATGTCTGAGTGAGTGGGCTCAGACTGTTTCAAACCACCCAGATGATATGGAACCTGTGAGCACCTGGTGACAGCTACAGGTTTATGACCAAGCCATGTACTGTGTGGATGTTAGCTGACCTCCCAGTAAATTACACTGCCAGTGGGGACCACCTCCTCCAACTTCTGACTGCCATCAGTCCCTAGGCTGCACCTTGCTTGACTTCTGCCCACTTGCCATCATGTCCTCACCACATTTAGCCAAGGCTGACCTCTAACTCACTGTTAGTCATGTAGCCAAGGCTAGTCCTGAGTCCCTGAAGTTTCTTCTCCTCAGCCTCACAATGGCTGGCGTTACAGGTATGCACCACATAGCTGGTGAGTGCTCTCCTTGATGCTCCCATGTCTCATTACTGTAAGAGATTTTGCATTCTTTGCTTCCCGATTCTCTAACTCAGACTCTCCTCTAGCTCCCCTGTTCCTGCCTCAGAGCTGTCTTAGTTTAGCTTGTTATCTTCTTCCGTTCTGACCCCCTGTCCTCCTCAGAATGCTCCTAAGGAGCCTTCCTGCATTAGTATTAAGTCTCCAGGGCAGCCTGCTGCCTCTTCCACGGCGATCTTTCTGAAGCACAGATGGGAACATGATAACACTTTGCTTAAAACCCCAGTCACCAGAGAACGCATTCCACGCAAGTTATCTTGGTGACTGGGACCCTTTGTAATCTGGCCTTGGCATGTTTCCTTGGCATACCGACTTTGGAATCTTATCAGGCACACTTCAAAGCATCCAGTCCCCACAGCAGCTACAAGACTTTGTGCCTCCATAGGTCTGTTTATGTTACTAGGTTTTTCCAAGAATTCTCTCCATCCCCCATTGAACCCACCAGTCCAGTACCCATCTTCCCACCTTCAGGTCCTTCCTTTGAACAGTTTTGCAACCATCCCAGGAAGCCGCGGACAGGTTCTTCCAGTGCACACACATAGCAACGTCGTGGTGCTTTCCTGCACGTTTGAAATCCTCGTAGTTTGCAATGCTCTGTACAGCAGATTTCTTTTCTCAGTTTTGTGCCTATTTATTTGCAGATTAAATACTCAAGTAGCCATGGCTGTGGAAACAGGAGCTAATGGAGAGCTCAGTTAATTACACTAATTTCCTGAGGCTACTGGAACAAATTGACAGATTTGGTGCCTTAAAGCAGTAGCAGTTTGTTGACTCACAGGCCTTGGCTTGGGTCAGAAGTCTGAAATTGAGGTGCTGGCGGGGCCCCATTCTCTGGAGACTCTAGGATAGCTCCCTACCCCTTTCCTAGACTCTGACCTCCCCAGCTGTGCCTTGGTCTGTGACTGCCTTGCTCTAGCTTTTGCCTCTCTCTTCCCATGGTGCTTTTGTCCCCATATATAGGGCCTGTCTGGGTAATCAGGAAGGAGTTCATCTAAAGTTCTCCTGCTCACTTACAACTACAAAGACCCTCTTTCCAAGTGATGCCACGTTCCCAGGCCATGGTGGCCTGAAACTTTCATATCTTTCAGTGATGGCATATCTTTCAGTGAGTCGCCTCATGGCCCATCACAATAATTGTTGAGAAATAAGGGTCCAAAAATAGAAATAAGAAGCAGAAGCTGGGCATAAGGGACATACCTGAAATCTTAGCCTTCTGGAGGAAGAAGTAGGAGAATCATGAGTTCAAGGCCATTTTCACCTACATAATGAGTTCAAGGCCAGCTTGAACTACATGAGAACTGGTGTTTAAATAATAATAGTAGTAATAATAATAATAATAATAATAATAATAATAATAATAATAAAGTGGAGAGGCAGAAACATTTTTCTCCTGCTAGATCTCAATGAGAATTCTTGGATCTCACACTATCATACCATGTCTCTTCCAATCAGTTTTCTCCTTTTCACAAAGCCTTCTCTTAAAAAACAAAACAAAACAAAACTCAGAGCCAGGCTTTGTGGATCCTAGTATTTGGGAAGCTGATGCAGGAGGACTATGGATTTGAGTCCTGCCTGGGTCTCATACTGACACTGTCTGGAGGATAAGTCGCTATGTGAAGTTTGTTATCTTTGTGTGTGTGTCGATAGATCAAGAGTCAAGCACTGGGAATACTCTAACTTTGTCTAAAATCATACCCAATCTTCCTTACATTTAAAAGACTATAAATGACGTCTTCTCTGTTCTTTCTGGACCGATTCTGCTTTGTATCTTTGTATTAGGCCCTGAGGAGAGGCAACTGTGTATCTCTCTTCCTGACTCAACCTTGCCTTCTCCAGTAAAAAGTCCTCTGGGCGAGTACGAAGGCGGTAGGGTGATGCAAGCTCAGCAACAGCTGGGATAAGCAGCTGTGGAAACTGGGAAAGCAGCCTGGGCATGGGGATGAGGACCAGATCCAGGTTTCCACACAGTCCCGGCAGCCCATCCAGGGCTCTGACAGACAGTCCTCAGGCCAAGTCCGTCTCCCAACAGGCTGTTGAAGGGCCAAGGCTTCCTCTTCCCAGCTCAGGAGAATGCAGGGAAAATATAAAAACACAGGATGCGGCAGCTATAGGATCACATCCTCTTTTCTTCCCACAGGAGAGGACAGAGTAGGATTCTGTGATTTGTCAGAGCCCCAAACAAAACAAAACAAACAGGGCCGCTGTTGATTTAGACAAATGGCCACAGCTGTGGAAGTTTCCACGTGAAACCGGCAGCCCAATACAAACAGCTACCTCGGCAGTTTTGTAATGACTATTCCAGCATTCTCTTTTTTTCTCCGTACTGCACAGGGATTTGTTCCTTGAAGCCAGGTCCCGTCTTTTAGGTTTGTGGAAGATGGTGGCACTTCTGCAGTAGGTTTGCTTTCTCCGCGCTCAGTTTCCCCGCATTGGTACACGTGACATTCATCTCAGTTGACACAGTCAGCTCTACACAGGTTGCGTGGCGTTGCTGTGTGCTTGTGACTAGTGCCAACGCTCCTGCATGCACACAGCTCAGCCAGCGTCCCAACCAAACTGATCTGGGTGTTGCCACACGCTCAGGCAGCAAAGCCTGGAAGCCAGGCTGCCTCACAGCTAAAGCCAGCCCAGGTGTGCTGCGAGTTTTCCAAGGTTTGCCTCATTGTGATTAGGTTTGCTGGAACTGCAGCGAAAGCGAGAAGCCAGGCCGAGGGTACTAGAGGTCAGTGAAAGCCGAACCCTAAACCTCAAGCGAAACTCAAAGAATTCCAAACTGAGGTTTTATGAGACACTTCTATGCAGAAAACTGATGAGGTATACCTTTTTTTTTTTTTTTTTTTTTTTTGCTGTTGGACCTTACTTATCTTCCTCTTTTGGTGGGGGAGGGGGCGGAGGGAGGGAGCATATTCTCCTCCCAGCCCAATACAGTGTCACAGCTAGGCTGCTTTCATTTTGAGTCCCATCCGTGGAAGCTGCAACACCAAATACCAACATGGTGAGGTCAATATTCAAGCCATGGCTGGACAAAGAGATTTCTGGGCTTTTGAAAAGCACTTTATGAGCATAGAATTTGAACATAAATTGTTACTAACTTGAAACGTTGAAATATTAGTATCTAAGGTAGAGTCTAAAGTTTGCTACCCAAACTTTAGGGCTTTCAGAAATGCTCAACGAAGATAATAGAACCGGAGTTAACATATGGTGTATTTTACAATCAGTGTCCACTACACTGAATCCAATTACATCAGCGAGATACCTATTTACAGAGTCAAGCTGGTAGGTTATTTGAAAGCTAGTTTGTGTCTTGTAAGCTATCATAGAGCTTATGTAACGGTTAAAGGACATGAAATATCAACAAGACAATATCAAGTTTTAATGCTTTGCATACTTTTATTGGACAAGGTATTAAAAAGCCAATGGCAGGGGCTGGAGGGATGGCTTGGCGTTCAGAGCGCTTGCTGCTCTTGCAAAGTACTGAGGTTCATTCCCCAGCACCCACATGATGGCTGTTATAGACAACAGTCTATAACTCCAGATCCGGGGCTACCACACCCTCTTTCTGCCTCCATGGGTACCAGGCATGAAAGTAGTACACAGACATCCATGTACAAAAACATTTGTACCCATAAAATGATAAAGAAAAACAACTGAAAATCTTTTTAAAGTCCATTGAAAGGCAGGAAGGTCTAAAGGAGACAAATCTCTCAGCTGACCTCTTACAGTGTATGACCATCTTCGACCTTTCAGCATGACTTCTAGATGTTTTTCTGATTGTTCTATTTTATAGATAGGGCTAGGGTTGTATTATGTTGGTGGAGTGGTGGCTAACCATGTATGAGATCTGAGTTTAGTATTCAGAACTGAAGCAAAACACCTTGAGATCAACGTCTGAGCCAAGACACTTTGCAAGGAATCTAGCTAGCAGTTCTCCTGCAACAATTGAATTATCAACATAGATTGATTCAGACAAAAATTCTTGTGAATATGGTATCACATATCTTTCATTGCAGCCTTGGGATAGTTGAGGCAAGGAGAATTGAGAGTCCCAAGCTAGCATGGACTACGTAGTGACACCCTGACCTTCCAAACCAAAACAAAATCTACCAAAAAGAAATGAACAATCCCCCCCAAAATACTCCAAGAGCTATTTCCTTAATGCTGGAAGGCAGTGTCCAGTGTTGAGATGGCTCACGTGACATATTTCTTAGGCAGCCTTCTCTCTGGAGAAAATGCTGTCTGCTTTATTGACTGATCCCATGGTGCACCCGTTATTTTCTTTTCTCTCTTGAGATAGGACTTCATGTAGCCCAGCCTAGCCTTGAGCTTAAATTGGCTATATTGCTGAGGATGGCTTCTAACTCTTGTTCATCCTACCTGCCCTATGAATGCTGTGATTGCAGGCATGCACCACCACACCTGGCTTATACCCATTCTCTTACCTTGATTGGGTTCAAATAACCTGTGGGGGAATAGGCATAGTAACAGCTATAATAACAGTAAATAACTTCCAGATGCTATGTAATATTAAACTGTAGAGCTATGGTGCGGCGAACTCCCCGACCAGCGAGGAAGAACAGCCACCACTCAAAGATTCTTCTCGGATCACGTTTTATTGGAGAGCCTCTTGGTTGAAGGGAGAGCAGGAGGCGAGAGAGAGCAAGGTCTGAATGGCGGCTGCTTATATAGGGAGATGCGACATGACTCATGCCTTGATTGGTTGCTATGTGCCCGCTGGCACCAGAGTCCTCGGGATTGGTTAGGAACACCTAGGTTATTGCACATGCGGGAAGCGCCTGGACACTCAGTCCGGAAGCATTGCCAAATATGGAATTGTTTACCTCCAAACTGCGAGGATGCAAGCGCCATCTTGTAATGGCGTTTATGCCTATGGCTCCCTGCACTATGGCAATGATTCAGCAGGTAAAGCTACTTGGGACCAAACGTGACAATCTGAGCTTGGTCCCTGGGATGTACATGCTAGAAAAAGAGAACTGACTCTCACAGTTGACCTCTGACCTCTCCATGTACTCTGTAGTATGTATTCAGACACACACAAGAAAATGTTAGAAGAAACTTAAAATAAAAAATATAATCAAACAATGAGGAAGGTATGCATATTATACCTTCATTTTTATTGATTTTCTTTTAATTTTAAGATTGCACAGTTTAATTTTCCATAATACTTTGCTAAGCAATTGATGCATCAGATTTCACGACAAAGTGACTGGTTCTTGTGAGCAGGGAGAAGCTGGCTTTCCTGAGCAACCTGTCGGTCAGTCAACCATGTCTATTTCCAGTGACAATCGAAGCCCAACTTTGTGTTTCAGTGTTAATTAAATATAATGCAATTACAGCAAAATCAAACTGGCATATCCTTAGCAGCTCCTCCTGAGAGAAATTACTTTGTCAAAGAAATTGATTTCCTTCCTGCTTTCCCGCCTACACCTAATGCTCTCAGTTTAGGAATGTCAAAAATTATAACCAGGTTCACTTTACTGAAATGGGAAACTGAGGAGAAACTCAGGTGATAGAGAAACAAGAGGAGAATGAAGAGAATGCCGGGAAGAAGAGGCAGAGAGGACAGGTGCCCTGTCCTGCAGTGGGCCGTAGTACCCCCTGTAGGAGTCCTCTGGTCCAGCACCTGTCCCCCTAGCAACGGCCCTTTCCCCATTCAAGGAAGCACCACCCTCTTGTCTCACAGTATTTATTTCTTGGGAAGTGTATACCTGTATGCAGGAGAAGAGATCTGCTCTCTCTCCAGAGAGAAAAGCTCGTGTGCAGCTTGGGAGGAATGAATGGCCGTGTTTCTACTGATGCTGCAAGGCAAATTCTGTGTCTTCCTCCTCTAATGGTTTGTGTGTTGCCCTGGCTGTCCCAGAACTCACTCTGTAGACCAGGCTGGAATCAAACTCACAGAGTTCTGCCTGTCTCTGCCTCCCGAGGAATGCTGGGACTAGCCGTGTGTGACCCCAGACCCAGCTAGCACTGATTCTTGGAGTAAAAAAGACAACTATAATTTGGTTTAGCTCATTACATCTTTCATAAAATGCTATCATTGAACCAAGAATAGGTCCATCCTGGGGGGAAACCATGTCAGTCACTTCTATGTTATTACCCATACAATGAACCCTAGGCACCTGTTGGAATGTTCATCTGCATGTACATTATATTTGTGAAATGCTATTCACCTATGCAAATTATATTGATGAAGAATTTTTAAAACAAAGCATTATGATGTGCTGATATGCATCTGTATATATTCTTTATGTACGTGTACATATATTAATATGTAATCTTTATTTTTTTCTCTCTTTTTCACATTAACCTGTCTATCACCATCTGTCTATTTGCTTCTCTGAGATCAGGGAGGCAGCGTGGTATGAGATCTCTTCCCAATTGCAGGCTGCATATGTCTTCTTGTTTCCTCACACAGTGGAACACAGAGAGAGTGAGGTCTCTTGTGACTTTTATGAGAGTACTAAGCCCAGGCTAAGCTCTATCTTCATAACCCAAAAGTCTCCTCATAGTACCACCATGGAGTTGGGTGGTTTGTGTCATTTATTAATCTATTATCTATCACATGTAATCTACCTTGTATTCATCAATATTTATCTCCTAATGTAAACATTCATTATATAAGCCATTGTTGGCTATCTCCCCATGCGTATGTCTTAATAGTAACACTAATAAATGTCAAATGAAAACTGTAGCCTGTCCATAGTGGGGTGATGCTAATGTTGAGTGTACAACGTTAAAAAGTTTGTATGCAAGGCTGGGGATGCAGATGTGTACTTGCCTAGCATTCACAAAACCCGAAATTCAATTCCTAACATCGCATAAACAGGGCATGGTGTTCCATGCCTATAGTCCCAGCACTTGGGAGGTAAGGCTGGAGAATCGAGAGTTCAAGGTCATCTCCAACTACATAGGGAGTTGAGGCCAGCTTGGGATGCAGGAGTCCATGTCTCAAAAGAAATAAAATAGAATCACAGAATATACATAATAAAGTGATGCTAACACACACATGTGTTTGGAAAAAGATTCTCACTATGTGTCCTTGGCTGGTCCAGACTGAACAACACCTGTCTCAAACTCACAGAGATGTATCTGGTATCTTTCTCCCAAATGTGGGCATTAAAGGTGAACCCTGCCATACCTGACCCTAAGCGTTGTATTCTGACCTCCATACATGCACTGTGGTGCACAACAGATGGTCCCTACCATACTACTAATAAAATGTGAAGTATATATACACAAGGAGGAAGAGAACACTATAAGTTGAAAAGTACCTTAGTGTGAAGGGTTTTAGTAATTTTGACAAATTTCATCATTTTAAAATAAAGATTAATCGGAAGATTAATTGATTATTAATCTATTAGTACTAAAAATACTTTATGTTTAATGTACTTCCTGATTACCATGGGTTTTAATCTATGCAACAGAGTGCTTGTCCATGCCTCCCTAACAATGGTACTGGGGACTTGGTATTTTTCTCCTCACAGTTCAGGAGGCAAGAAGTATAAGATCATGGATTAGGCAGCTTTGATCCCTTCTGAGTTCTCTGAATCTCTGTACTTACCAGTGGCAGCATCCTTTCTGTGTGTGTGTGTCTGTCTGTGTCTGTCTGTCTGTGTCTGTCTGTCTTTCTCTGTGTTAAAGCAGCTCTCAGGTATCCAAGTCCTGAGCTTGTTACATAGCCAAGGGTGACTTCAAATTCCTGATCCTTCTGCCTGCCCCCCATACTTGCCTAAGCTCAGTTTTATATGCCACTCGTTATGGGCAAATTGTCCACAAAATATCTTATATTAAAGTTTCTATAGGACTGTATTTAGAAATAGGGATGACTGGGTTTAAATGAGGTCCAAGCTTCATACTTAATCCAATGGGACTGTCATTCTGACACAGAGGGAGTAAGATATTAGAGCTGTGTATGTGTAGAAAAACTGTAGGGTGAGAACACAGAGAGGGGTAGTCTCTGATAACCTGCATGATGGTTTGTGCCTGTCTAGCATTCGGGAGCTAGAAACAGGAGGACCAGGGCTTTAGATGATGAGCGTTCAGCTGCAAAGCAAGTATGAGTCTAGCCTGGGCTGCATGGGATCTTTAAAAAAAAAAAAAACAGAAAAGAGAAAGAAAAAGATATAAAATTGATAAAATTGATACATGATAAAACAGAGATAACCCTGATACCAGTGAAAACTCCACGAGGCTTGTTTTGTGTGATGATTATTTTTTTGAAGATTTTTGTAGATTCCAATGCCAGTGTCCACTTTGAAATACATGTTTTGTCTCCATTTCCCACATCTGCCACCAAAACAGTTTTTCTGTTACAGTGTTGTAAGATTTTCTGAGTATAGCTGATATTATTACATGTGAGCCAGTGAAATGGTTCAGTGGATTAAGGTACTTGCTGCTGGACCAGACCATCTGAATTTGATCCCCATGATCCTCTTTGTGGAGGGAGAGTGCTGACTTCTAAAAATTGCTCTCTGACCTGCACGCACACACTATGCATGAGAAGAGAAATATATATGGTGGTCATAAATACAATAAAAATTTAAAACATGTATCTTTTGGAATTTTTTGAATAATTTGTTTTAGTACAAAATCAGCTATATCCGCTTACAAATGACTTGATTAAAATAAATGAACAGAATAAATGAATGACTAAAGGAACTATAATGAATGGAGATAAATTCCAGGTTTACAGTAATTTAATCCTGAATATAACAAGAATTTAGGGGACCTTGTTTGCTCGGTCTGTCTGTCTGGATGGTGACATATATCCCAAATGTTTCCCTCCAAGATATATGTGTCTGTACATTAATACACATATGTATACATATAAACAGAGGGAGATACGTGGGTTTTTTTTTTTTTTTTTTAGAAAGCCAGAACTTTTCTTACCCCCATTTCTTTCTCTTTTTCACCAATTCTCTCTGGCATCTCACAGCACCAGGAGTCAAATCCAAGGTCTTGCATTTGTCAGGAAAGCACTTAACCTCTGAGCTACACTCCTAGCTTGTCTTCTTTTTTCTTTTCTCTTTTATACGAGACACAGTTTCTTGATGTAACCCTGGCCGTTCTAAAACTTACAATGTAGACCAGGCTGACCTTGAACTCATGTCTGCCTGCCTTTGCTCCTTTGAGTGCTGGGGTTAAAGACCTGCTTGACCACACTCAGCTATCTTTTTTCCTATTGCTGCTTTCTCCGGGTTTCTCCGTCTATTCACCACTGACTACCTTTCTATTGAGTTTACTTCTTCAGATATAGTTAAGGTGAACCATGCACACAATGTTACACACTAATTCTGTGTCTTTCTACCACTATCTATGTGGCTTTCAAAACTACCCATGTTCTTTTCTGTATTGAAGAATACATCTAAGACTCCAACACAGAGTTGTAATAATTGACCGAGGCAATCACCAACAAATTTACACATTACTCAAATGTGTGTGGGTTTTTTTTTAGTGTATATGTATGAATATCTACATGTATATATACACACCATGCTCATGTCTAGTACCTGTGGAGGCCTGAGAAGGGAATTGGATGGTCAAACTATGACGTGGGTGCTGGGACTCTAACCTGGATACTATGCAATAGCAACAAATGATCTTAACTGCTGAGCCATTTCTCCAACCCCTAACTTCTGTTAGTCTTTAAAGATGAATAATTATGCCTTCCATTTGGATGCAGATTTCTTCTTCTTCTCAGAATGTGTTCATATCTTCTACCCCATTATCTTCTACCTTCTGAAGATGACCAGGGCAAAGTGCCATGTGATGCAATGGACCACAGCTGAGTGAAGCTTTGCGGTTGGTTGTGAGAGCACTGGATAAAAACAACAAAGAGAGCAAGGCCAAGCCCGAATAGTACTGCTTTTGTCTCAGGGAGCTGTCTTTCTACTGTAAACAAATACAGTCATGTGCTCTTTAATGACAGAGCTAGGTCCTGAGAACTGTATCTTCTGGGCATTTCAGCACTCTGTGAAGACCACAGGGCAATGGCACAAAGATCCCTATCTCGTCATTAGGCACTGTAATTTTTGATGCCACTCTCACATGCGTGGCTCATCATGACTGCATATGTCATGCAGTACATAGCTGTAGCTGTAAAATGTGGTTTGCTGTGACAGGTGACATGTGGACAGGAGGCAGGGATGCGTCTTGGAAACACAGAGATAGGTCATCAGATTAAGCGAAGTCCCAGGGAAAGACACAAAATCCAGCCAAAGTACTTCCCCAGACATCACATGGTGGTGTTCTTGGCACAATGGTGCAGTGAAGTTGGCCCAGTGGAAAGTCATAAATACAAGTAGCAAAAATAATGTTTGAATCTGTCTCAAATAATATTTCTTTGTAACTAAGCACAGAAGATATTCTTTTACCACACAGGGGGAAATGGTATTTTGGAAACCAGGAACCTTTTCCACGGCATGGAGAAAGCTATGAAATTTATGTTGCTAAGAATTTTTATTGGGTTTGTAAGTGATGTTGAATCATCTTTGACTCTGAAGTGGACTGAAATCTGAACTAGTAAGGTCCTGTTTTTTATTGACACTGAGATGAGCGGTGTCAAGTAGATGACAGGAGTTTTGAGACCTACCCACTCCATGGCCAAGGGCAAGAGGGTACCTGAGAACACATTGCTGGCCCAGTAGGAGGTTCCACAGTGAATTGCAGATGCTGGAGACCAGACACCTTTAGGCATAATTTTGTATTTCTTTTTCTTAAATTTTGTTTTGGTCTTTTGAGACAGGTTCTTTTATTATTATTATTATTATTATTATTACTATTATTAAAGACAGGGCTTCTCTGCAGCTTTGGAGCCTGTCCTGGAACTAGCTCTTGTAGACCAGACTGGCCTCGAACTCACAGAAGTCTGCCTGCCTCTGCCTCCTGAGTGGTGGGATTAAAGGCATGCATCACCACCACCTGGCTTGAGACAGGTTCTTAGATAGTCTAGAGTAGTCTTGAACTCACAAATATAGATGAAACTAGCTTTGAATTCCTTCCTGATTCTGTCTCTAACTTCTTAGAATTGTGATTACAGGCATGTGTCACCCAGCCCAGATCATTACGTTGGTTTGTTTGTTTGGGACAGGGTCTTAAGTCACCTAAGCTGGTCTAGAACTTCATATGCAGCTGAACATGACCTCGAACTGCTCATCTTCCTGCCTCTATCTCCCTAGTGCTGTGATTAGAAGTGTGAAACACCAGGGCCGCCAGCTACTTTATATTTAGAGTAATAGAATTTGCTTGCCTTTCTTCTTCTTCTTCTTCTTCTTCTTCTTCTTCTTCTTCTTCTTCTTCTTCTTCTTCTTCTTCTTCTTCTTCTTCTTCTTCTTCTTCATATTCTCCGTATTCTTTGTTGTTGTTGTGAGATAAGGTCTCAGTGTGAGCCTGTGTACGTCCTGGAATTCACAATGTAGAACAAATTGGCCTTGGATTCACAAAGATCTGCCTGCCTCTGCCTCCTGGCTGTTGGGATTAAAGGTGTTTACTACCATTCCTGGCTGAATTTTCTTTTCTTAAAATATGTCTAAACTACATCACAAAATAATTTATCCTATTTTATATGTATGGGTGTTTTGCCTGCAATTATGTCTGTGTAACATTTGCATGCCTGGTGCATGCAGAAGCCAAAAAAGGCTATTAAGTCCTTGGAGCTGGAGTTACAAAGTTACAAATGGTTGTGAATGGCCATGGAGACCTGTGAATTGAACCTGGGTTTGCTGAAAGAGCAGTCAGGGCTCTTATCCACCGAGCAATCTCTCCAGATTTGAATAATGCAATTTTCTTTAAAATTTCCTCATGGGAAAGCTCATAAATATCAAATTATACACACATACACACACACACTCACACACAGAGAAAGACCGTCTTCACATAATTCTTTTGCAATAAAAATTAGTCCATTGCAGTTGTTTACATTGTGAAAGTGGGAGCTGTCCCTTTCAAATGCTCGTCCCTTTAATCCCTTTTTGACTTCCTGGTGCATACTTGTACTTTCCTAGTTGGCAAAATGCACAATAGATTATTTCTTAGGTAGGACAAAAAAATAAAGCCACAGCTGCTCCTTAATCTACTAACACCAAAGGGGAAAAAAATAAGAATAAGGACATGTCCAGAACTTCAAGAGAATGTCCTATTCTAATTTTGACACAAATGCCTCAATCCTGTGGATGTTGGAGCACAGGAGATGTAAACATGGATGAGTGAAGACGGAACCTGTTCTTATGTGTGTCTGATCTTGATTTCAGATTTTGAAGCCTCTATTTAGCTAGGGTCATAAAGGGAAAGTGTAAGTACTCCAGCACTTACTTTCATGGCATTTCTTCTGGAGCTGAAAGCTGCAGAAATGAACAGCTGCAGTCACAAACCAGAACACTTACCTCAGAGCCTGAAAAGGTACAACACAGCCGGTGGACTTTCCTCAGGATAGGATTTGATCCCACTGTGATCTGCATGCCTCTTTAATTACATTGCCATCATTTTCATGATTAAAAAAAATTAAAGCTGATTGCGGTGGCACGTGACTGTAAGTATAGTGTTCTGGAGGCAGGAGGGGAATGCGCTTGGGCTATTCATGAGGTCAGCCTGCTTACGTAGCAAGGTATGGAGACCCTGGGCTTTGCCTTAGAGAAGAAAAAAGAGGGGGGTGGAAAGAGTGGATGCAATATGTGGTATACACCTTTATCTCAGCAGATGTCTGTGAGTTCAGGGTCAGCATCATTTACAGAGTAAGTTCTGGGCCAGCCAGAGCTACCATGGTCAGACCCAGTCTCAAAAAGAGTAAGAGAGGGGAAACAAAAGAATAAGGCATGTTTGTTTTTGTTTTCTCTTAATAACATTGTCTGAAGAAGAAACATTGACTAAACATAGTTTTTTAGAAAAAGTATTAACCATTGCATTTGAACCGAAAAGGGACTTCACCTGAAGTTTTTATTGTGTAGGAGACGTGTTCTTCTAACGTGCAACAATTCTATCTTGTGTTTCTACTTTGCTTTGGGCTAGTTATTACCACTTGTAAAATGAATTCCAGTAGCTAAGAGCATAAAAGAGGGATAACTGGAACCTAATTTATCTTTTCAAGACAAACACATCTCAGAATTTTAAGCCAACCATTTTTTTTTTGTTCCCAAGTTAACTGTGTATGTGCTCGGGATCACATGATGACACGCGTTTATTTTATTCAGCTGCTATCAGTGCTAATTCACCCAGTAAGTAAGGAGGTCCGAGACTGCCTGGAATGGCTATCTGTCTGGTTTGTACTAGCCACAACAAAGGGTATTTATCCCAGAAGCCTGAGTCAGACCTAGTGTGGGTGACAGGCTTGGCAGGCAGAAGGACGTGATTTACAGACCTGAGATCAGAATGTAAAGGCGAACAGGTTAAAAAACAATGAACTTGGTTTTTTAAATATCAATAAGTAGGGCTGTCCTCCCCCGCCCCACATACACACACATTTTAAAAGTTAAAAGTAAGGAAAATTCTACATATTTTCACACATTGCAGTTTATTTTATTTTTGAGGCAGGATCTCATGTATTCCAGGCTGCCCTTGAATTTTCTGTGTAGTCAAGCCAAACACTCAGGCAAGTGAGAGGCCTCTCTAACCTAACCCCAGTTCGGCTATTGTTTCTCCAGGTAAGCCATCACTAAGTTGTCTAGGCTAGCCTGAAAGTTGAAATCCTGCTTCTGCCTCCCCAGTGCTAGGATTACAGGTGTGAGTCACCGAGCTTCTCAAAGTCAGTTCCTTCTCTATAGATTTCTTTCCCGTAAATTAGGCCATAATTTAATCTACTATTTAATTTAATTTGGGTCATGCTGATGATTAAATTCAAGGCTTCAGACATGGCTCCATGCTTTCTAGCACTGAACTACAGTTCCAGGCTAGACCATGACTTTTTTCTCTCAGCTAGGACTTCAGATAGCCAGGGCTGGCCTGAAACCCACATTGTAATTTAAGATGATCTCGAGTTTTCTCACCCCATGGTCTCTCTCTCTCTCTTAAGCAGTGGGATTATGGGTGTATTCCACTATGCCAAGATGGATTATAGAAACTGATATTCAGAATCAAATGCAGTTCTCTGTGCATCCCGGGCAAAACCTCTATCAACGGTGTTGTATAGATCCTAACATTAGATGCTCTGAAAGCAGGCACACAGGCGAGTGTCGTAGGACACTACTCCTGGGGAATATGTGAGGAAATGTCTACTTCACCAGGTAGGGAACCGAGAACAGACCAAAGTACAGCACCATCAAGGTCCAGTTTGGTGAACCATTAAGTTTCATCAAGTTTACTGACAGAAGTGTGTGTGGGTAAGGGGCTACTTAGAGAAACAGAGATGACTAAAAGGCAGCACATCCCCAAAGTCCAGCCCAACATCAGTGATAGTCCATAAAGATTAGAAACCTGAAGCACACTGTACAACCTACAGATAGTTCAGCAGGTTGGAGGGTGTCATTTCCAAGCAGCTCACCTGGTCTCTGCTCCTCCCAGGCAGCTCAGCCTGACTGTCTCTCAACAGTCCTTATGGTTTATATATGCACGGGGGCAGGAGAGGCTGTCTGGGTTCATAGTATATTGCCATGATAAGAAACTTTGGCCAAGGCAAGTCAGGAAATAAAGCATTTAATAATTTAATGCTTGTGGTTTGGGAGGGTTAGAATCCATGATGGTGGAGCAAAGACATAGCAGTAACTCTAGCTGAGAGTGTCCATCTTGATCCCAGTTTTCAAGTAGGAGACAGAACGTGAGCAGTGAGATTGGCATGAGTCTTTTGAAACCTCCAAGCCCATCCCCAGTGACACAGCTCCTCCAACAAGACCATACCTCCCAATCCTTTGGAAACAGTTCCACCACTTGGGGACCAAACATCCAAATATATGAATCAATGGGGGTCATTCTCATTTAAACCACCTGGAGCAGGGAGGGTGCTTAGTGAATCTATTCTGTTTCAGGGACTTCCTGAATCTACTGACCTGTTACTTTCTGAGTTTTAATGAGCTTCTTTGCAGGATGGAATGTTTTACCTCCCTTTTAATATCTTAGTCTTAGTGAGCTTTCCTCCAAGATGGAAGGGATTTATCTAGAAGAAGAGAGCTACATAACACAGGGTCTTCTGTCTGATCAGCTGCCTCCAGTGTTAGGATTAAGCATGATTTAGTAGCCCTTTGGATACAGTTTCTTGACCTGTAAAATGAAGATTTACATTGGTTAATTGCTATCGGACCTCTTCTCACTTTCTAATCCTATAAAAGCAAGTATCTTGAAATTTCTCTTTAAAATAAAATAAATAGGAAGTCTCATGCTTCTCAGCATGAGCACATAAGGAAATACAAGTCAGGAAGATACGAAGTGATGTGGACCAAAGACAAATATTTTCATTCTACAATTTCCGCCTCAAAACTTAGGGAAGGCTGGAGAACTTACTTGGCTCTTCTGTGTAAGCATGAAAACTTGAGTTTAATACTTAGCACCCAAGTGAAGATGGAGGCTGTGATAGCATGCACCTGTAATCCTAAACATGAGAAGGCGGAACTTGTCAGCCAGCCAGCTGACCAGAACTGGCAAACTCAAAGAGCAGTGAAAAGTCCTGCTTCAAATATAAAATAAACAACAAAGAAACAAAAAGCTCTAAACAGGCTAAGGTGGACTGTGTGTGTTTGAGGAAGACACCTCTGGCTTCAAATGCATGCATGTACACACACACACACACACACACACACACACACACACACACACGCACGCACCGAGGTAAAATGAGAAGTGCTTGTATTGGATATTATTTTAATAGGTTGGAAAACGGTTTTGTGACATCCTTAACAAAATGAATTTTCAAGCAACGGTGTTTTCCTGAGGGAGGAAATTTAGATGTTGGTTTTGTCTGTGTAGGAAGTGCGTGGGTAGTGCTCTCAACTTTCAGGAAAATTCTTCCTTCATAGAAAGAAGCTTTCCAGATGCTCTTGGAGTCACTTTCATGAAGACCATGAAAGGCAATGAGGTTGGAATTGTCACTGATACTTGCTTGTTGGCAGGGTAACCTGTATCTGCTTCCACTTTTCTATGAGTTAGGAATGGGAACTGAGCCGGGACTGGTGGTACTTATTTATGATCCTAGAGCTTGGGAAGGAGAAGCAGGAAGATCACAAGTTCTAAGTCAGCCTGGGCTACTCTGCTGGGTAGTTTTATGTAACTTGACAGAAGCTAAAGTCATCTGAGAGGAGGCCACTTCAACTGAGAAAATGCCTCCATAAGAGTGGGCTGTAGGCAAGCCTATAAGGCATTTTCTTAATTAGTGATTGATGTGGAAGAGCCCAGCCCATTGTAGTTGGGGCCACTACTGGGCTAAGAGTACTAAATTCTTTTTGTTTTTAAATAGAAGTTTAATATTTTATCTATTTATTTATTTTTATTTTAAATTTTTTATTTGGTTTACATACCAACCACAGTTCCCCTTCCTCTCCTCCCGCTCTCCCCCTGCCCAACCCACCCACATCCATTCCTCAGGAAGAGTAAGGTCTCCCATGGGGAGTCAACAAAGCCTGGTACATTAAGTTGACATAGCACCAAGCCCTCCCCCCACATCCCGCCCTGCCTCAAGGCTGAACAAGGCATCCACTATAGGGAATAGGCTTCAAAAAACTAGCTCCTGCTCCAGGGATAAATCCTGGTCCCACTGTCAGGCATCCCTCAAACAGACCAAGCTACAAAACTGTTGCCCACATGCAGAAGGCCTAGTTTGATCCCATGTAGGCTCCCCAGTTGTCTGTCTAGAGGCCGTGAGCTCCCACGAGCTCAGGTCTGTTGTCTCTGTGAATTTTCCCATCATGATTGCCCCCCCCATAAAAATCTCTCCTCCCTCTCTTCAACTGGACTCCCGGAACAGCCTGGTTCTTGGATATGGATCTCTGCATCTGCTTCCATCAGTTACTGAATGATACAGTTCTATGATGATAGGGTATTCACTAATCTGATTACAGCGGAAGGCCATTTCAGGCACCCTCTCCACTATTGCTAGGAGTCTTAGCTGGGGTCATCCTTGTGGATTCCTGAGAATTTGCCTAGCACCAGGTTTCTCCCTAACCTCATAATGCCTCTCTTTATCCCTTTCATTGTTCTCCCAGTCCATCCCTCCACCTTCAGAATTGTGGTGAGATAAAAGATTAACTCAAAAAAAAATCAATAGCTTTCCTATATACAAGTAATAAATGGGCAGAGAAAGAAATCAGAAAAAAACATGACCCTTTACAATAGTCACAAATAATATAAAATATCTTGGGGTAACTCTAACCAAACGAGTGAAAGACCTGTATGGCAAGAACTTTAAGTCTTTTGGGGAGTACTGAGTTCTATAAAGAAGCATGTTGAGTAAGCCAGTAAGCAGCACCTCTCCATGACTACTACAGGTTCCTGCCCTGTTTGAGCTCCTGTTCTGACATCCTTTGATGCTGAACTGTGATGAGGAAGTATAAACTGAATAAATCATTTCCTCCCCAACTTGCTTTTGGTCATGGTGTTTCACCGCAGCAATTTTAAGCCAAACTAAGACAGCTACATAGCAAAATTCTCTCAGAAAACAAAGCAAAAATGATGGAAAAATGAAAGGAAGGAATGAAAAGGATTGCAGGCTCTGGACTGAGAGAAATGGTCCAGAGTTGATCTAGAAAGGGTCGAGTTTGTCAGCCCTACGATGTTGTTATAATGTGGATGTCTACGTTCTCCAGAATTCATATGTTGAAATCTTAATCCTAAATCCTAGTATATGATGGCCTAGTCTGCTTTCTATTGATGTAACAAAATACCTGGGGCCAGGTAATTTATAAAGAATGGAGATGTTTTAGCTCTGTGATTTTGAAGACTGGGAAGTCCAGTGATATTATCTTGGTTACTGTTCTATTGCTGGGAAGAGACATGATGAAGAAAGCAACTCTTATTTAAAAGAAAGCATTTAATTGGGGCTGCTTACAGTTCAGAGGTTTAGCCCATTATCATCATGGCGGGAAGCATGGGTGCAGTCAGACATGGTGCTGGAGAAGGAGCTCAGAGTTCTATATGTGGGTATAGTTCTAGATCTGCAGGCAACAGGAAGAGAATGTCACACTGGGTGTGATGTGAACTTGTTAGACACCAAAGCCCTCTTCCTAATGACACACCTCCTATGGAAAAGCTACACTTACTCCAACAAGGCCACACCTCCTAATAGTGCCACTTCTTGTGGGATAAGTGTTCAACGTATGGGGGGGGCATTCCTATTCGAACCACTGTATTCCACTCCCTGACACCCATTGACTTGTAGCCATAACATAATGCAGAAATTCACTCAGTCAATTTAAAATGTCCCTTAGTCTGTAACAGCCTAAACATTGTTTAGAAGTCTGAAGTTCAAAGTCTCTTCTGAGACTCAAGCAATCTCACCTGTAATTCCATATAAAATCAAAATGAAAAAGCATATCAAATACTTCTAGCATATAATGGCACAGGATATACATTACTGTTCCAAAAGGGAGAGAAGGGAGCATGGTGAGGAAATACTGGACCAGAGCAAGACCGAAAACCAGCTGAACAAACTCTGTGGTGGTTTGAATAAGTAAGTCCCAATTCAATGTTTTCTTTTAGGAGAGTTGCTATGGTCCTGGTGTCTCTTCACAGCCACTGAAAGCTTAACGAAGACAGTTGTCTGCCTGCATGCCACCATGCTTCATCCCGTGATGATAATGTCTGCCTGCATGCCACCATGCTTCATCCCGTGATGATAATGGACTAAACCTCTGAAACTGTAAACCAGTCTCAATTCAATGTTTTAATTTATAACAGTTGCTGTGGTCATGGGGTCTCTCAATAGCAATAGAAATCCTAACTAAGAAAGAATGAGGTATTGCCTTAGCAGACCTGGCCATGATTTTGGTTGAAGGTTTGTGGACTTTGGGAGTTTGGATTAGAAAAGAAGCTGAATGGTGTAAGTGGGGCTTAATAGACCGTCCTAGTAAGACTATGGAAGACAGTGGTGCTGAAGGTGATTTGAGCTTGAGGGCCTGACTCAAGGATAGAAGAAAGGGTTATGGAATCCCCCTCCATGACTAAGGAAATCCACTGAGGCCAGGCATGTATCATGGGTGTCCCTGAATGGAGGCCGAGGGAGGCCACTGTGTGAAGTTGTGAAGGTGAAGCATGGATTGCCTTGGGGACCTCAAGATGTTACAGATGCCAGAGCCAAGGGATACCTGCCAAGAAAAGGTGCTAAGAGGGAGCGGAACTAGCCCAAGAGAAAGAAGTGTGTTTGTAGTCAACAAAGATAAAAGGAGTTGGAGATCTGAAGAACACTTTGACATCAGACATTGAAATGCCGAGTTTGGAATTTGCCCAGCGGGTTTATTGGTCCAGTATTTTCCTCACTACGCTCCGTTTCTTCCCAATTGGACATTTAAACATTGTTGAGACTGTGATAGACTATGGGAACTTTTGATGTTGGACTAAATGCATTTTGCATTATGTTATGGCTACAAGCCTATGGGGGCCAGAGAGTGGAATGGTGGGTTGAATAGATATGGACCCCACAGACTCATGTGTTTGAATGCATGGCCCATAGGGAGGGGCACTATTAATAGGAGTGACCTTGTTGAAGTAGGTGTGGCCTTGTTGGGGGAAGTGTGTCACTGTGGAGGCAGGCTATGAGGTCTCATATGCTCCGACTATGCCAAGTATGGGATATGGTTTCTTTTTGCTGCCTTGGATCAAGATATGTAGCCCTCAGCTTCTTTTCCAGCACCCTATCTGCCTGCACTGTGCCATGTTTCCCACCATGATAATAATGGGTTAACCTCTGGAAGCTATAAGCCAACCCCAACTAAATATTTTCCTTTATAAGGGTTGCTGTGGTCATAGCATCTCTTCACAGCAATAGAAACCCCAACTAAGACAAACTCCAAACTCTGTAACACCATGTCTGATATCAAAATGCTCTTAGTTTCTCCAACTCCTTTTAGCTTTGTTGACTGTAACACACTTCTTTCTCTTGGGTTGGTTCCACTCCCTATTAGTAGCTTTCCTTGGCAGGTGTTCCATGACTCTGGCATCACCAGCATCCAAGGCAATCTAGGCTTCATCTTCATGACTTCACACAATGGCTTTTCTAGGCATCCAAGCAGGGACACCTCTAACACATGCCTGGCCTCAGTGGCTTTTCTTAGTCACAGAGGGAGATACTATAACCTCTTACTTCTGTCCTTGACTCTAAAGCCAGTACCACGTAGCCAAAGCTGCCTAGTTCTGCTGCTTGCTGGGGCTGGAACATGGCCCCTTATTCAATTACATCTTCACCAGCTTTCTATTTTTAGTGGTTTCACTCACCGCCTAAGCTTGGCGGTCCTGGAACTCATCTGTAGTCCAGGATGGCCGCATTTTAGGAACTTAGAGAGCCACCTATCTCTACCTCTGGAGTGTTGGGATTAAAGGTGTATGTCACCACACCTGGCTCTGAACTTTTCTTTAATCCCTTTTCACAAGTTGGAAGCTTAGGTAGGTGGGGTCTTGTCTTGAGGTCACCACTGCTCTTATTCCATTTAATATTAGACTTTTCTTAATCTGCTTATCTCCTTAAATATAGTATTTAGCTCCATTCCATTTTCTGGTGCCCCTTTTCTCCTCACTCTATACATTTTATATTTCTTCTTGCTCAATTTGCTCCTTTTCATTATAGATCTTCATAAGGGTGAACACTAATAACCGCACAACAGAGTCTATACATGGCTGTTTTGCAATTTTCTTTGCCAAGGCAATTTCCCCCAAGCTCTTCAATTTAGCCTCACACAGGTTTTTTGAACAAGGGCAAAAAGAAGTCATATTCTTAGCTAAAATATCACAAGAACTGTCTCTAAGTCACATACAAATATTCTTCTCTTCTGAGACCTCTTGAGCCAGGTCTTCACAGTTTAAACCACCCTCAACACCACTGGCTTTCAAATTTCTTCTAGGATGGTCCATTAAGCCCCACTTAATGCATTTAGTTGCTTTTCTAATCCAAAGTCCCAAAGCCCCTATTCCTCCAAAGAGAAGCCTGATCAAGTCTATCACAGCAATATCCCAGTTCCTGGTAGTAACTTGTCTTAGTTAGGTTTTCCATTGCTGTAATGAAGAACCATGACCAAAAAGAGAACTGGGGAGAAAAGGGTTTATTTGGCTTACACTTCTGTGTTGCCACTGTTCATTATTGGAGGATTTCAGAACAGGAACTCAGACAGGACAGGATCCTGGAAGCAGGAACGGATGCATAAGTCGTGGAGGGGAGCTGCTTACTGGCTTGCTTGATGTGGCTTGCTCAGCCTGCTTTCTTATAGAACCGAGGACCACCAGTCCAGGGATAGAACCACCCACCATAGGCTGGGCCCTTCCCCGTTGATCACTAATTCAGAAAATGTCTGACAGCTGGATCTCGTGGCGTCATTTCCTCGACTGAGGCACCTTCCTCTCTGATGTCTCTAGTTTATGTCATCTTGACACACAAAACCAGCCAGTACACAACCCAAAAAAGCAGCAGTTTATCCATTTGGAATAACAGACAAGGACCGGAGCCACAAGTTTCCTGATCCAGGTGTGGTGGCACACACTGTAATCTTAGAGGTTAGAAGGCTGAGGCAGGAAGAGGAATCAGAGTTAGAGGACATCCTGGCTGCACAGATCCTGTCTCAACAAACAAAAGCACAGAAAGGAACAGATTTCTGAGCAGATTAAATGAATGTTCCATATCCCAAGAGAGCTCAGAGATTGGTTGACAGCCATGCTGCTCCCCTTTCCCACTATTGCTCAGGATCCATGTGCAGATTCAGCAGTATTTCCAAAGACCAAAAGAGAATAAAGTATTTCATAAAAAAAAAAAACACCCCATAGCTGGGCGGTGGTGGCACACGCCTTTAATCCCAGCACTCTGGAGGCAGAGGCAGGTGGATCTCTGTGAATTTGAGGCCAGCCTGGTCTACAAGAGCTAGTTCTAGGACAGGCTTCAAAGCGTCAGAGAAACCCTGTTTTGAAAAAAAAAGCACCCCATCTTGCACTCCTGGACTGCAAATTGGCAAGACCAAGACAAGGGTCTAACTCTCAAAAAATGGGAGGAACCTCAAACTCTAACAAGCTCAAGAATTGCTGCACAAGCAATTACCAACAGACAAGTCTCTTCCACTAGTGCCCGAAAAACAGCCTATATTAGAATTTTCAACAACCAATAACCTGACTCAGTTTGAAATTAACAATTTACTGTGAATAATATGCCCTATCTAAGCTTGTAGAAAATCGTATAATTTATTGAGAATGATTTCTAGTTAATATTGCTCACTATAAAAAAGAATCAGCCTTTATTGAATGAGAAATTATCTGAAGTAGTGTGTTCAGATGTTTGAGGTCCTATTAGTAGTCTAATTAAAATACTACTTTTTGTTAAATTTTGTTGAAATGCCCATATTTGTGATTATTTTCCTTAGTAAGCTAGAACAGTTCATCTGACCGAAAACTAATTATGTGACAATGCCTACACACGCATAGCTCTCTTTCCCTTCTGTTTTGTTTAGACAGTGTTTCACTGTGTAGCCCTGACTCTCCGGGAAGTGACTTCATAAACCATGGACACCTTAAGCTTTCCGAGATCTGCCTGGCTTTGCTTTCAAGGTGCATCACCGACCTGGCACTCTTATTTACACAATAAGAAAGCTATGTTGTTTCAGAGTAAGGTAAGCCTATACTGTGTGCATTCAGGATATACTAAGGATAAGGTCTTCGAATGAAGAGACTTACATAAATGTCTTTTGTTATTTAGAGGATAGGCAGAAATGAAGAAGAATCAAAAGACCCTTAGTGACATGCATTTTGGGTAATTTTACAGATATATTTTTACTCCTTAGCATCACATCAAATGGTACTTTGTTGAATGGTCCAAAACAAAGTCAGTTTAAGATGGATAAAAAAATTAAAGGTTGAGAACATTATTAGATGAATGGGGGTGATAATTGTCCTATCAAAGGAACTGTCCAACAAAATGTCAACCAAATTCTGGAAGAGGTGTTTACTCTTGCATGCAGTTTGGTGATTCCTAGATAGTGTGCAGGATGACAAGGAGAAGGCTTATCTATGACAGCATTGAGGACAGAGGTGTCTCTAAGGGCAAGCGTACCATTTTCCTCCTGAGGAGCAATTGCTTGGTACATATGCTCTACAAATACCAAGTGCGAAGAGCCTGGCTTTTAATTATAAAGTAAAATATCATTCCAAAATTGCATAATTGGTGTTTGCCTTTTGCAATGCAATGAACATAAGGGAACCTGACATTAAATGTCTGCTATGTTGCCATGGCATCTTCTGGAATTTTACTTTACACTGCTTCAAACTGTCAGCTATGTTAAATTTGAATTCCTTGAGAGTCTGTGGGGTGGGGGCAGGATTGGCAATAGAATGGTACAGTTAAAGATTCTAATCTAGGGGTACTGAGGCAGGAGGATTTCCTTGGATACAAAGTCAGCCCGGTATATGGATTGAGATCCTGTCTCAAAAAGTAAAATAAAACAATGTAAATACAGAAATAAGTTGAATTTTTTTAAAAAAAAAATCAGACAAATAGGGTCTTCATTTGTTCTCACAGTAGTTATGTGTTTTCCTGGACATAGAAGCTAGTTAGTCAGGGAGAGATGTCTCTAGCCTGCCTTTGGAGTTGAAGAAAGAGAATAGTCTGGGGGAAAATACCAGTGGCAGTCAGTGCCCAGCCCATTTAAATGTGTAAGCCATTGATATGGAGGGGGGAGGTGCCTCTGCCCCAAGTGTGTGTGTCCCAACTGCTGGAAGGATCAATGGTAGGATTAGTGCCACTCTGGATCACTCTGCTCCAAAACTAGCTTCAAAATGCATGCTCGTCGAGCAGCAAGGCGGGACTTTGGATCTTCTACGCGATTTCTGTGAAAGAAAGGGAGACAAGAGAGGTGTCACACAGTAGCACATACCCAGGGCTGTACGATTTCTGTAAATCTAAAGTCAGCTTTGACGACATTGAGCCCCTGTGTGTGAGGGTAAAATAAGGCTATAAAGGAGATTCACTGCCTGCCAGGGTAGCTCCCTCAGGCTATGCTGAATCAGGTACAATTTGGGGTCAGTTCCTCTGCCCCAAATGGATTGTTTTTCATTTCAATATCATCCTACTGATCCAAAGTGACATAGATAAGACATGGGGACAACTTGAAGTCTCTGGCATTTTCCTTGATTTTATAAATATACATAAAAGTCATTACAAGTGGTAAAAGGGCGAGAAAAGGTCAAGGCTGTTACTCATCTCTCCCTCTGGCTTTAAAATGCTTTTGTTATTAAAGTGTCAAAGCTGGACAGGGTAGCCAACCCCTGTAATCTCAGCATTGAGCCAGGAGGATTGCCACAAGTTCAAGGCCAGCCAAGGGTACATAGCCAGACCCTGTCTATAAAATAATTAATTAGTGATTGGAGGCATAGCTCACTTAGTAGAGTGGTATCAAGCATGCACAAAGTTGGGGTGGTGTATGCCTGGAAGCCTAGTCCTCAGTAGGATCAGGGGTGCAAGGCCATCCTTAGTAAATTCTGGGCCAGCCAGGACTACATGAGAGCATGTTTCAAAACATATACATATAAAAGTCCATATCCACATCCATAGCCAATGTAAATATGTTGAAATAAATCCTTATTTCAGAACTACCCAGAATGCTCTTGGCTTCCTGTACACATATCCAATTCTAGTTCCTCAGGCAGAATCCAAGATCCATAGGCACATCTCTATGAAATCTTAGTATTAGAACCTTTCTTAAATCATAATATTATTTGTATCTTTTTATGCTACCTGCCTAGTTATTTTTGAAATATACTGGATTTCTATTATCATAAAATATGTGTAAGTTTTTAGTTAACCCCATCCCTCTCCTTTTTTTTTTTTTTTTTTTTTTTTTTTTTTTTTTTTTTTTTTTTTTTTTTTTTAGATGTAGCTTATATAGTTTAGGTTGGCCTTAAACTTGGTATGTAGCTAAGGATGACCATGAAGTTTGAATCCTCCTGTCTTTACCTCCAAGTGCTGGGATTACAGGTGTGCACTATCATCCCTGGTTTTATGTAACACTGAGGTCCAACTCCCACCTAGTATAGATAGACAGGGACCCTACCAACCGAACTACATGTCTAGCCCTTAAAAAGTTTATTTATTCTTTGAGAATTTTAGATCTATATAAGTATATACTCCTCTTAAATTCCCCAGCCCATGTGCCTCTTTCAACCTCATGTTCCATTCATACACGCACACACACACACACACACACACACACACACACACACATCTCCCATTCAGTCCAAAATTGGTGCTACCCAAATATGTATGAGAGAGAAGCCGTCCACTGGAGCATACTCAACCTAAGCAGGCCACACCCCTGAAGAAAACAACTCTCCCTTACCCAGGAGCCATCAACTGGCAATAGTTCCTCAGCTGGAGTGTGGCCTGGTGAGCTTCTCCATGTTGAATTGTTCGCTGTCTTGACTGTGTGCAGGCAAGTTACACATGACAGCGGAAGGTTATTCATATTTTAACTGTGTCTTAGGCATAGTGAGGTCATCATGCTGACTTTTATAGTCATGATGTTATTTACATATCAGATTAAGTTTGTGTAATAACATTGCTAGTCAGACTCTTCGGCCTTACTTGCCAATGCTGTGCAGCCCCTGCATAACAAAGTGCAGACAAACCAACACTCAGCAAGCGATCCCTTTGTACCCATCCAGGGGGCCAACTGTGAAGCAGGGAGTTCTGGTCTGGAGTGTATGGTTGAACAAGAAGGTCATTTGTTCCCTTTTCCTAACCCAATGCGACAAATCTAGCAATGGAGCCCAACATGATAGGTGAGCACACCTATGTCTCAGCACTTGGGAGCTGGCAGTTGGAGGATCAGTTCAGTCACCTCTAGTTTGAACTATGCGAGGACCTGTCTAAATAACACATCTAGTATTAGTCATCTGTAATGTAAGTGCACAGCAGAGTTCCCAAAGGGTCAAGCCAGCTGTCTTGGAAAGGAATTCATGAAAACATGACATATTAAGCCAAGTTTAGCCCAGGAGTCAGGGAATTACAGCGTTTTTTGAGTTCACTTATATCTGACATGATTCTGTTTTCTTTTTGAGATAGGTTCTTGCAATGTAGGCCAGGCTTACCTCAAACTCTCAGTAGTTTTTCTGTCTTAGCCTTCCAAGTGTTTGATTGCAGGCATTAGTCACCACAACCAACTTTGCTGGGTTCTTATAACCACTAAGTTAATCATTTGCAGATTATCTGACTTTACTATAAAGAACTGGAGTTATTTTGTCAACTTGACACAGGCTAGAGTCATCTGAGAGGAGAAAACCCTAGTTGAGAAAATGCCTTTGTAAGGCAAGCCTGTAGTACATTTTCTTCATTGGTGATTGACGGAGGAGGGTTCTCCAGTAGTACCACCACTAGGCTGGTGGTCCTGGGTACTATAAGAAAACCATGAGGAGGAAGTCAGTGAGCAGCACTGATCCATGGCCTCTGCATTAACTCCTGCCTCCAGGTTCCTGTCCTGCTTGAGTTCCTGCCCTGACTTCCTTCTGTGATGAACAGTGATGTGGAAGCATAAACCAAATAAATCCTTTTCTCCCCACGTGGCTTTGGTCATCGTGTTTCAACACATCAATAGTAAAACTAATTAAGACAGCCAAGAAGGTGTCCTCAAATCACACAGCTGGTAAATGTGGAAGAATTCGCTCTTATATTTATCTAGTAGAGAATCTCAGGATGCATTCTCAGGATCTAGTAGAGAATTTCGGGGTGTAAGTGCTTTCATAGGTTCCAGTAAACTATCAGAAATACCTGCCTACTCTCTACTAATGTGAGGGCACTATGAATTGCTTTACCACTTTCAAACAGGTAGAACATACAGATTACATGCAAATTAGGAGTCATGAAACATGACAAAGACCAAAGTAGTTGGGAAGTCAGACAACTAACACTGATTGGGACCAGTATGGGCAAAGTGGACTATGGGCTGCTTTGCTTAGAACACGCCTCTCAAGTGCTCAGCCTACTGTACGTACATCACATGAACTAATTCTATTAATTCTTAGAAAATAGAAATTAGACATATTCTTTAAGTGAACATTTTGTAATTTGTTTTCAATATCTCTTGTATGCTAAGAATGATGGGGTATACTTGGGAAATAGAAGTAAATCAGAAATGCAAGAACAGTCTCATCTATATACTGAGTTCGAGGCCCAGCCTGAGCTACTGAGACTATGTTTCCAAAAAAAAAAAAAAAAAAAAAAAACCAATTAAATCTCTTTGCTTAAAGTAGAGGAAAAGAGTAACTCAGAAAAGATGAAGAGCCAGGACAGGCAGGCTATGGTGTGCAAAAGAACGGTCTGCCTATTACCTTGTTCTTTTTTAAGGGTCTGTGTCCTCCTACGTTGTTCAGGCTGTCTCGATCTTGTAAATTCAGGTGATGCTCCTGTCCCAGCTTCCCATAGTTGGGACCTTGGACATTCCCCTTTGCGCCTGCCTCTCTATCTCTTGTTATTTTCTTAAAGCCAGGGCCAGCAGGCTGTGGGGAACAATGGCAATTCTTTATCAAAGCACAGATAACACATTATACGATCTTGCTGGTTACTTCCTTTCTGTGATATGCTTAGCTACTTCAAATTTTAGGTAAGCTTAGTGTTCTTAGAAGATCTGTGAACAATTCTGTATGAAGAGCTAATTATCATGGAACTTTTGTATGTTTCTAGGTGAACTGAGCCAACGGAGCAGGGTTAGTATGTCTGAGTGAAACCCGAAATAGAAGCCATTTTCACTGTATAAAGATCCAGGCTTGTCCTCCCTGCCACCGCAAGGTTTGTTTACTGTGTTCTAAGTGGGCGTCATCCACAAGAAATCCTGAGCTGTGTCTCTAAGTGCACCTTGTTTTCTTTTCTTGACCTCCTTTTAGTTTGTGGGGAGAAAGTTGCTGGGTTCCACTTGAGACCAGGCAAAAGCAGCCATTGGAATTTGCAAGTGAAAAGAAATGTTTCAGCTAACAATTCCTGGTGCTTCAGTCTTATCTCTTTACAAATGGCTGACAGGCCTCTCAGAAAGTGGATTAGGCTTGTCAATGCAAGAAGGCTCTTTTAGGGACTTTCGCTACTGCGAGCCACAAAGAAAACTCCAGCAATATTCTATTTGGTTTTTTAACGTTTAAATGTTTATATCACAAAAAGATGTAGAAAATGTTTGAGGTGAGCACTGTAAACGACATTCACAGCCACCTCCCAAGCTGCCACAGCGATGGACACGTGAATCTGTTCCTTTCTTCTCATTTAATTCCCACTGTACTCTGTTTTATGGAAGACAGTATAGTGTCTAAGAGATCACGTCTTTGCCAAGATCTACAGGTTTTCCCTTCAAGAAACAAATAGGTTGTTTTGATTGCAGCCTAAAGTTGGTTTGCTTGTTCATTGTTTTCTGGGGACAGAGTTTGATATTACAGCTCAGGCTCGTATCATTGAATCATTCCTGCCTCAGCTTTCTGAGAGGAACGAGTCCTGCATATGATGTAGCTTCAGGTCAGAAGAGGGTGTTGGGACCCCCGGAGCTGAAGCTTTGGGCCTTTGTGAGCCTCCTGATGTGGGTTATGTTGGAGGTGGAATCCAAACTCCTAGTCTTCTGAAAGGGCAGTAAGCATTCTCAGCTGCTGAGGCCATATCTCTAGCTTAGAGAAAATACATACATACATACATACATACATACGTACACAGATATTTATAGGTACCTTCCTTAGACTCAATCTTCTGTAAGTAGATTGAGTAGAGATTGCTCATCTCTACTGCCAAACTCCATTAATGTGACCTCATCCATGAAAAATTCAGCCTCTTGTAAGTATATTAGTTGTTTTATAAAATTGTCAAAGATGACTATAATTTCCTAAAATCATATTCCTAAGAAAAAACTCACTTCATGTGGAAATTCAAAAAAATAAATATTCAGATATCTTAAGAAACCTAAATCAAGCTTATCTCTGAAAAGGGACTTTTTTTTTAAAAATAGTAATTACTGTTTTAAAGTTCTATATTTAATAAATATCATTGGAGATTATTTCTAATTCCCTTTTAAAAGGTTATGGAAAACAACAGCTTTCACTACTGTGAGTTTTGTTGTAATAACTGGGGAATCTGGACACGGAAATCCAGCACTCTCTCCAGCTGCTTAGGGCAAAGGTGAGTGGGGAGAAGATGATAAACCAGCATTCAGTTTCTGCAAGATTTCTGGTTAGTAAATCTCAGCTCTTGCATCCTGGGGCTGACCTAGAAGGAATACCATTGAGAAAGGCCAGGGTGCGTGCTGCTGGGAAGGGTCTTTGGGTCACTCTTGGTTCAGAAGGAAAATGGTAGAAAACTACCAGGTTCCCGTCAGGGAGGATTCCAGAGACATCTAATTAAATGAATGTGTTCTGTCTGGTCAGCACTGATAAAGTGCGAGAGGAAAAGCCATCTATCCTGCTATTATTAAAAGCCCGGCTCTGGAAGGGGCGCGTACCAACGAAGGCACGGATGTTTGTTTGGGACGCAACACAGTTGTACCTCACAATACAATTGCACATAAAATTTCATTTTTAGTTGAGTCTTTCTGTCGTCAGTTACTTATGTTAAACACAGAAGGTCCCAAAATGTGGGAACCGGGTCAACAGAACTTCACATTCTCGTCACTGACTAATAAAATCAACGCAGAATGGACAAGAACTCTCACGCTCGAAGAAACCTACTCCGCTGATAAGTAGAGGGTGTTCCCAAAGCATTCGGGCCTGGAATATGACGACGTAGGGGAACTGAAGTCAACCAGGTTGTGCTGTAATCTGGCGTCAGAATGAGGATGACCGAAAGGCAGGGGTTAGCTGTTGAACTCTAGGTTTTTCTCCTCAACCCCAGGCCAGCCACACTTGCTCTGGAATGCAGCGCTGATGCCATGGACTGAATTCCTTGTGGAGACATTAATTCTGTTTGACTAGTTTAGTAAAATGTCTTTTGAAAGTGTTCCAACATATTTAGTTTCCTTCCCTCCTTTTTTCCCCTCTCTTTCCAAATCTCTACCAGAAGGAAATCCCCATTCTTTAAAATTAGTTTGAGCACTTTAAGTAAGTACATTATCTTTTATTATATTTTAATTGTGTGTGTGTGTGTGTGTGTGTGTGTGTGTGTGAGAGAGAGAGAGAGAGAGAGAGAGAGAGAGAGAGCCATAGCACACTTGTGCCAATTGGAGCACAACTTGCTAGAGTTGGTTCTAAAATGTGGCTCCTAGTATGTGGCTCCTGGGGACTGAACTCAGGTGGGTAGATGTTTCTGCCTGCTAAGCCATCTCACTGGCTCTTACTAACTTATTCACTTTATTTAGTTATTTTGAGACTAGATCTCTGACCTGGCTAGTACTAATTTCTTAAAATTTTATTTAAGGTAGTCTGGCGTGGTGTTGCCCTCCTGAAATCCCAGGACTTCTCAGGTTAAAAACAGGATTAGGAGTTCAAGGACATCCATGGCTACGTAGTGAGCTTGAGGCCAGATCAGGCTGCATCAGTTCCTGTGTCTAAAACAAGCAAACTAGCTAACACAAACTAAACAGAAAGAGAGGCTCTGACAATGGTATAAAGCATTGCTACAGTTCTGGCAAGCGCTATTCACAGCGCATCTATGGCCAGGGCAGCTTTATCAGCCACCGTTCTAGCCAGACAGAATCACATCACAGCGCGGGAGCACTAGTATTGTGAAGTGATTCTGACGATTTTGTTTGATTGACAGATGTTTGCAGGCAGTTTCCAGGACAAGGTATTTTTTAAATATATGGTTTTAACTGAGCCTGGTAGTTCATGCACATAATCCCAGCACTTGGGAAGGTGGAGGGAGTCAGGAGGATCAAGAGTTTGAGGTCACCCTGGGCCGCCTAAGACCCTATTTCAAACAAACAAACAAACATTGGTTGTGTGTGTAAAGGAAAATACTACCCAGGCATAGTGACACTTGCCTGTATTCCTAGCTTTCAGGAGGCTGATCTGGGACACATATTGAGGTCTTATCTCAAGGGGAGATGGGGGTGATAGGAGGAGGAGTGGGGAGAAAAAATAATAGCAGTGACTTTAGAAATAAGACAGCAACCGAAATTGTCCTAACGTATATTATGGCTTAATTAATAAGCCAATTATCTCCACGTACAAATTTGAAGATTACATTGTATATTGGGTGGGGGTTTGCTTTGCTTATGAAAAGGTTCTCAATGCCACGGCCCTTTAAATTTAACAAAACGTTATTAGAAGTTCAAAGTTGCAGGAAGGATTAGCGTGCCCCAACCCACCGCTCTTCTCCCACTTCCACTGTTCTGTTCCCCAGGGTCTGAGGTCACTCCATGAGTTTGCCATCTCAGTAAACCCTCTGCCCTGTGCTCCAAGAGTGACATTTTCGGAAATGTGGCCTGAGGTACCCTGACAAAAGTCCTCAGTGAAGCTTCTGCATACTGGCTGGGACAGATGAAGACAGAGCAACAAAGCAGACTCAGAGTAGAACCAAGATGACCCGGAGTCATCTTCAGTCCTTTCTAACGACCCTTCACTCTGAGCCTCTGTATCTCATCTAACATCTTCAAGACCAGTGGGTAAATTCCTGGAATGATTCTCTAAGCTTCCCAGACCTCTAACCTCCACAACCCCCAGGCTGCAAACGCTGTAAGGCGACACCCGACTATAGGAGCAGCTTCTGGGCTCTGCCTTAGCCTGAATATCTGAGGCCCACATTGAGTTATTTGGTAAATACACCAAGGACTTCCTTTTATGTTGTGACTATAAAACTTCCTACAACTCTTTCTATGATAGAGCCTAAGAATAACCTGAGTCCGTACCCGTTCAGTGGCCTTTAGTCATGCAGTGTTGGCCCCGAAGAAATTATTTCATATTTGTGTTGGGGAGAGGGTTCCGTCTGGCATCCACAGAGAGAATGGGAAAGCAAGGTTCAAAAACCAATCCATCCTTGGAGGAGAATTATCAGAGGAGGGGAAGAGCACAGGGAAAGGGTTCAGAAGTGTAGAATTGAATCAGAAAAATATATTTACTTTTAGAGGGCTGTGGTGGCACACACAGGTAAGCCCTGAGCGAGGAAGCAGAGGCAAGAGGATTGTCACAAGTTTGAGAACAGCCAGGGCTGTATAGCTTGTCTCAAAGCTCTACCCACTAATTTTTTAAGCAAATAAAATTTACACATACCTTTCTAGTGCAGGACTATATAAACTTGGTATTGTTAGTATGGGTATTGGGGCTTTACAACTTTTAGGGGTGTAGAGACTGTCATATGTTTTGTAGGGGGTTCAGCAGTATCCTTGAACCTACCAGATGCTTGATTTCTAAGCATGTGGGGGTTGGAGGAGGCAAAACTATCTCAGTCTTGATCTCAAAACTAACCAGTTCTCCAAGTAGCTTTATGAATATTTGATGGATGCAGAATTTCCTCTAAAAAGTTTTTTTAAAAGGTGTTTCCTCCAAGATCATTTTTTTTTTTCAAATGTGGGAGAGTCTACTGATTGAGCACATGATTCTCAGATGTTAGGAGGCCATCTATAAACCCAGTTTGGTAGGTGGTGCTTGCCTCTAATTCCAGCATGAAGGAAGTTGATGTGGGAAGAGGACAGACAGCCTCAGTTTAAGGGAAGCCTAAGCTGGGTAGCAAGTTCAGGCCAGGGTGTTTGGGGGATGGGGGAGGGGTGGAGAGCAAGTTCAGGCCAGCTTGAGCTAAGAGAGGGTGTTTGGGGGATGGGGGAGGGGGTGCAGAGACAAGGAGACAGACCGGAGACCTGGAGATAAAGGAAGCTATGTATGCTTAATCGGTTTTCTTTGATGTGATGAAAAAACTCAGATCCTATACTTACATCACTGGAGGTTCCCAAGGACTTTACCTGTCCTTAGTTCTGCCCTATTCCTAATTATCTGTCCAGCAATGTCATTTTAAGGACAAAGTCACGAGTCTCCCCAGTGAACTATCTTCCTGCTTTGTTTTAATTGATCACTTTGTATATATAGTGAAAGAGGACAGGAACACAATCTTATCTCAGGACTTAATTTAGAATAATATCACAAATGACAATAAGGAAAACAAACTTTGGTTGTTTTGTTTCCTTTTCTTTTTTCCTTTTCTTCTCTGTTTTGTTTTGAATCAAAGTCTTCCTCTGTAGCCCAGACTCCTGGCCACCTTCAAATTGTGTGTGTGTGTGTGTGTGTGTGTGTGTGTGTGTGTGTGTGTGTGTGAGAGAGAGAGAGAGAGAGAGAGAGAGAGAGAGAGAGAGAGAGAGAGAGAGAGAGAAAGAGAGAGAGAGAGAGAGAGAGAGTTGCCTGCCACCACCAAGTCTGATGACCTGAGTCTGATCCTGGGACCTAAGTAATAAAAGAACTGAAGCAATTCCACAGGATGTCCTTTCATACACATGCATGCGTGCACACACACACACATATACACTTGCAAGCACACACACAGAAGCGAAGGGAGACTGGAGAACTAACTTCTGGGGCTACAGAAATTCTCAAAGATTTAATTTTATTTTTAAAGTTGACTGATTGATTGTGTAAGTGTGTGTGTGTGTGTGTGTGTGTGTGTGTGTGTGTGTGAAGGGTGCACATGCCAAAGTTTACATGTGTGTGGAGATCAGAGGTCAGGTTTTCTCTCTTTCTACCTTTGGCACACCCAGTTCCATCCAGCAGGCTTGGTGCGAGCACTTCTGCCTACTGAGCAATGTCACTGGCCCAAAGAATTTAAACTTCTAATTAGAACTCTTTCTTCCCTTAACATCGGTTGTAAAATTACAAACAAAAACAAAAACAAAAACCCCAAAAAACAGTACATAAAGCAGAGTAAAACAGTAGTCTGTGAAAAGTGCCAGCTTGTGAGGTCAGACTGTAAAAGCTGCTTGTTGGGCAGCTCGCCATGGTAACAAAGGCTGCTCCTCTTGGCAAGGGGATTTGAAATCTGGGGCAGGGTCTATCGGTTTTTCCAGTAACCTTTTTCCTGACCACACCTGGGCCTCATGTATACAAGGCAAACCGAAGTCCCCTTCAGACCTAGAACCCAACCATGCTCTTTGGTTTGCTTGAGATGGCATCTAGAACTTGCTACACAGCCGAGGATGACTTTGAACTTCTGACTCTTCTGCCTTATCTTCTCTAGTGCTGATATTACAGGAGTGTGCTAACCTGCCCGGCATTACTTTGAAATTTTTAAATAAAAATCATGCGTTGTATTTGTTTTTGAGACCTGGACTTCCTGTGTTGCTGAGGCTAGCCTCATGATCAAGCTCCCCACCTCAGCCTCTGTGTGCATTGACTATAAGACCGCTATATTGTGCCCAGCTTTGCTTTCTTATTTGAACTTAACAGTTTTAAGAAAAGTCATAATTCTATACATAAGGACTAGAGCCTTGAATTTACAGTTCTGCATAATCAGGCTGAAACAGTCTTAATTAAAATAGTTAGAGGTCACTTTATCCATAAATGATACATGAAGAACGAAGTGGCACATTTGTAACAAATTCAGATAGCTGCATGAATTAGTAATATTAGATGCATATGTTAATACTTTAGTATGTTCTTACATGTTAGTTAAGGAGCCTACTTCATTGTCATGGATTTACCGTTAACATTTTATGTATTGTTAAAAGATGCTATTTTGTTGATTTTTCCTTTTGATTATGTATTTATTTTGAGAATTTTGAAAATTATGCATTTGTTTTGAGAATTTCAAATATGAAGACCTTTTAAATTATTTCCCCTTCCCGGTGACTCTTCCTATGCCCCTCCTCACCTTACTGTCCCTTCTCAAATTCATGGTATTTTTAAATTTAATTATTATTATTATATATACACATATGTATATATACAAAATTATGGAATGTTTTGCATAGTCCTCTACACCTGGGACTATGTTTATTGCTCCTGATGTGCCCCAGTCTATTGCCGGATTGAGTACCACTAGATTCTTTTCACTTGCAGGTATATATGTTCTTTAAAAAATATATTTTTACTTTATTTTGTGTGTATGGGTGTTTTGCCTACAATGGATGTGTTGTGCCTGGTGGGCGCCTGGTTCCCACAATGTGTGCTTCGTGCCCACAGAGGTCAGTAGAGGGCATCAGATCCCTTGGAACTGGAGTTGTAAATGTTTGTGAGCCAACATGTGGGTGCTGGGAAATAAACCCAGGTCCTCTCTGCAAAAGCATCAAGAATGCCATGTCTCCAAGACCCCACATATGTTGTTATAATGAAATCAACTAAGGTTTTAATTTGTTTTAATATGATGCTGGGGATTGAACCTAGGGCCTCACAGGAGCATGCCAGGCAGGTACTCTGTCCTCTTTTGACTTTTTATTTTGAGACTCTTTTCCAGGGCTCTTTTTAAACTCAATCTATAGCCTAAGCAGGACTTGAACATGAGATCCTCCTGCCTCAGCCTCAGCCTCAGCCTTCTTAGCAGGATTGCAGGACTCCGACATTAAGTCTGGGTCAACTACATGCCTATGGAGTATTTGAGTCACCTCTCAGAAATTCTGAGGTTTGGAGGAAGACAGTTTGCAACCTCCCCCTCCCCTATTCTCAGACAGCCCAGGTTGATCTTAAATTTGACTGTGTCCCTGGACTTGCAACTGTTGGCTCTGCAGGAATTACAACACACACCACTATACCTAACTTCTTTTCCTTTTGAGACAGGGTCTCAATGTTTAACGGTGTTCTGCCCCTGCATCCTCAGTGCTGGCCAAGAAGGTAGCCAGTGTCTGTTGCTCAGTTCATTTTCTTTGACAGTGAGAATCTTGGCTTATGTTATTGACAATAGAATTATGTTTTATTAAATTGACTACTTATAACAAACCTATCATGCTTCATCACTTCTTTACCATCTCCAAGAGGGAAAAACAATGAAAAGAAAACAGGGCAGGGATGGGGTTGGAGGGGCAGGGCAGGGGGATGGAGGGGCAAGCCAGGTCAGGGAGCGATGCAGTTTCCTATGCACAGAGAAGTCTGATTCTGTATGTTCACTATGGAGCACTGCTGGAGCCTTTTCTGAATCATTTGTATGACATTTGTATTGGCTTTACTAAGAATGGCCCTCACAGGCTCATATATTTGAATGCTTAGTCACCAGAGAGTGGCACTAGTTGAAAGGATTATAGGGATAAGGATGTGTGGCCTTGTTGGAAGAAGGTTATCATTGGGTTATCTGAGGTTTCACAAGATCACGCCAGGCCCGGTGTCTCTCTCAGCTCTCTGATCAGGATGTAGCTCTTAGTTACTTCTCCAGCACCAATTGCCACTCTTGCCATTTCCCCCACCATAGGGAGGCAGAGGCAGGCAGATCTCTGAGTTTGAGGCCAGCCTGGTCTACAGAATAAGTTCCAGCACAGCCAGGAGTGTTTCACAGAGAAACCCTGTCTTGAAAAACAAAACAAAACGAAAAGCAGAAAAAAAAAAGAAAAGAAAGAAAATAGGATATTTCAGGACACTTAGTAGAGAATGATATACTATTTCCCTGTGTCTTATTGTCATGTCTGTGTCTTCCATGTCCTCATCTGTTCTGCCTGCTGCTACACTTCTTCCTTGAATTGCTTCCCCTTGCTCCTATGCCTCACTAAGACTTGTGTCCCCTGAGACCTTTAATCTTCCAGATAATACCACTGTAATCTTCCATGTACAAAATGCTGAGCTGGACATTCTGCTGCTTAACTCTCTCCTCTCCGAGTCTCCTTTCCTGCTTTGAGACAGAACATGGCTATGTAGCAGGGACTGGCCTGGAACTCACAATGTGGAGTAGGCTTGAATCTTTCTTGTGACAGTCCTGTACTCTGTTTTCAGAGAGTTGCTACAATCATTGACCACTGTGGCAATACTTTCACATTTAGCATTGGTTCCTTATGGCCTCAGAGATTTTTATGTGTTTTTAAAGGTATCTATCAGCCCCCTCCAATCAATGGATTTCCTGCATCAAGAGCCTACAACGGCGGCGTATTCCTTGGAAAGCGGCAGTGGAGAGAATAGCTGTCTCTTCTGGTTGCTCCGGACTAGAACCTTCTTCCATTGCCTGATTTGTGACTTGCATTTGTGAATCAGACTCTCCTTCTGGGAATCAAACTACTCACAATTCAGTATCATAAAACATAAAACACTCTAAGCTCATAAATCCCAGAATCCTAACTACAAGAATGGCCAGTGGCTTTTCCATACTCTTGAGGAAGATCTGTTCTTCATGACTTCTCACATGTACGGATCCAGGCCTGGGATGACAGAAAGGTAGGTTCAAGCAGGACTGTCAACCAGTATAACTCCTTCTGGCCACTCGAGCATGGCAACCTCCAGGTAGATGCACATTTCATTGGCAACTCAGGTGCCCAACAAATAGGTTCCGGAAATCAAAAAGATGTGCTTGGCCTTTTGGGACATAGCTTCAGGAGTCAAATAATGTCACTGTCACAGTCATCTACTGCTCAAAGTGAGATTTAAGGGAAGGGACATAAGATATTTCCATGGTTTAACAATGGCAAATCTTAGACATCCTTATTATTTCCGTGCCCATTTTTAAAGTAGAAGGGCTAGGTGGGCGAGATGGCTCAGCTTGTAAAGGTACTTGCTGTCAATCCTGACGACCAGAGCTCTATCCCCTGAACTCACATGGTGGAAGAAGAGAGCAGACTGCTGAATGTTGTACTCTGACTCCTGCATGGATGATGTGGCATGTGCCCTTCTTCACACAATATATTTAATATAATTTAAAAAGATTAAAAATATCTCCCCCCAAAACCCAGGAGGACAAAGCTGGACATAGTGGAAATCCTAGCACTAAGAGTCAGAGGCAGGAGGATCAGGAGTTCAAGTCATTCTTCTATCCATACAAAGTTTAAGGCTAGCCTGGGCCACACAAGGCACCATCTCAAAAACCAAAACCAAAAAACAACTAACCAAATAAACAAAATGCAAAGAGAAATCTGGGCGGGGGACACATATACCCATAGTTCCAGAAGTCATGAAGCTTTGGCAGAATTGACTCAAGTTGGAGGCCTAGCAAGAAGGATAAGAAGTTGAAGGTGACATTACATATGAAGCGGCCAATAGTCAGGAAGTAGACACTACCTTAGCTACTTGTGTTGTTCATGGGCACTGCCTCCTGGTTCTTCCGCTTGGAATTCTTACCTTCCTCACTATCTGAAGAAGACGCAGATGGATCGATGCCTCCTCAGGCTGT
Source organism: Ondatra zibethicus (assembly GCA_004026605.1). Lineage (NCBI taxonomy): Eukaryota > Metazoa > Chordata > Mammalia > Rodentia > Cricetidae > Ondatra > Ondatra zibethicus. The sequence goes on along the minus strand of PVIU01002461.1, from coordinate 63,038 downwards.
ATTGGACTCACTTTTGGAATGGTGTTGACCTCCACAGTGCTTCATAACCATCAGTTTGTGTGTTTGTATCCCCTGGTAGTCTGAGGCTTTTGAGATAAGGACAGAGAACTGGGGGGGGGTCTCTAGAATACACCACAGTGTCAGGAAAGTGGACAAATGCACATGGTTATTCTTGGAAGACAAGGACTGGAGATGAGATGATTTGTTCACACGTGCTGTTGCTGCACAATTTAATGGTGCCTCATTTTGTTCTCAAAGTGTCCTGATTTAGGTAGTAGATTAAAGACAAATTAAAAAAAAAAACTTCCTGCAGGCTCTAGAATGCTGGTAAAGACATGCTCGTTGGACTTCCTCTCCTAGCAGAGCGAGACTGTTGGTGGGTGGCAATGGGGCCTGGGAAAGTCACCTTTCACAAGAGTGTTGGGGAGGCAGTTGAGAGAAACATCCCTTATGATGTCACAGGAGACCGTCTATGAATGTTGAGTCACTGGAGGCCTTTCCTGAAAGTGAGTTAAGACACAACGGCGCACTGACTGACTCAAGGGGCGTGGGGCTCTGCAACAGACTACCTGCTCAAGTTTGACTCTCATTGGGAATGTGATTTTGGGGGCTGCTATTTTTGCTCTTCTTTGCTACCAATCTCCAGGCCTTAGGATTGCCTCCCTGGTGTAGGGGATTCTTCTGTTGAATGGTCTCAGGGATTCGCTAGGTTGAGTTGAAAATGGAAGAAAATTGGCCAGGACTGACTCATCAATGTGCTCACCTCTGATGTTCGCCTTTTCCTGGAAAAACAGGTTTAGAAGATCCTGGAAATCAGCTTGTCAAGGTCGTCCTGATGATTTCAGAAGAATATGTCAGCATCTTGGCTGACCCTGCCAGTCCCCTCATTTTTGGAAGAGAGAATAGGGACTTTCTTTTTCTCCTTTTGGTTGGTCTTCTTCAATGTTGTCATATCTGATTTTTTTAAAATTACTAATATGACAATGTAAAATTAAGTTAAAAGATTATCTATCTATCTATCTATCTATCTATCTATCTATCTATCTATGTATGTGTGTCTGTGTGAGTGTATGTATGTGTGTTCGTGTGTGTGTGAGTGTATGGGATTCTTTCCAAATCGGGCCTTGTGTTTCTTGGCTAAACCAGAAGCCAGCAAGTCTCCTGCGATCCCTTTGTCTCTGCCCTCTTCAGAGCTGAGGTCACGGGTATTGCCCACTGCCTGGATTGTTATGTAGGTGCTGAAATTCAAATCTTGGTTATCATGAGTGTGCAGCAAGAACTCTTATTCTCTGGGCCCTTTCTCCAGCCCCCATGTGGCAATTTGTCTAAAATGACAGTGATCTTAAAACACTGCGTACATGTTTTAGGCACCTGCTTTGAAAACAACAAAACCATTCCACTCATCCCCAAACCACCAAGGATATAGAATTGCCTATACCCTTTATACACCAGTGTCCTCAGCATGCCGTCACCCCTTCCCCACCCGTCTTACAAGTTCCTCAAAAAATTGGAAACAGGTTTCCTTTCTTATCTCTTTCATGTCTCAGTTTCTCTCAAATACATCAGAATCCTAAAGGAGCAAACTATTGATGATGCTGGCTGATTTGCTAGTCGTCTGCTCCAAAATGGTAGGCGTTTGAACCTTATGATATGAATGTGATATAGACCCACTTTTAAGCCCTGGAAACATTACCTAGTTCAACATGAAGAAAAATGATAGGCATATTGGAGTTGTGATCCTGAAAGTCAGTCCATGGGCTTTTGAGACACGGAGCTTTGCTCAACATTTGTTCAGAAGGAGGGGATGGCAGTGTTTGATATGTTAGGCATATTGTGACTACTGGAATGTTCTTTGGTTGATTTCTGGCATCACTAAAGTTTCCTGATTTTCATATTTATATGTACATATATATGAATGAAATGTTTTATATATATACATATATATATTTGAATGTGATATGAAAATAAGCCATACATACTGAATAAGTATAAAATGGGCATATAAAAATAGAAGTTCCTTATCATGAATTTAAGTCTGATTTTATCATAAAGAATATTTCCTTTGCCTGGTCTTGTGATATAAGCCTGTAATCCCAGAATTATGGAAGGCTGAGACAGGAGGATGGAAAGTTTGAGTCTAGCTTGTGCTACAGAATGAGTTCAAGGAAGTGTCAGGGAAATTTGGTGAGATGTTATCTCAATAAATAAATAAATGAATAATCAATCAATCAATAATAAATTGAGGTAAAGGAGATGGCTCAGAGGGGTACCAGGATCCAGGGTTGAAGGAGGAGAATAAACCCCTCAAATTTTCTCTAATTTGCACATGTGCACCATGGGCACACATATGCCAGTGTACAACACATGCGCGCACACACACACAAATATTTCCTTTTAGTTGGTAGTTTACACCTATAGCCCAGCACTCATAGGGATTTCCTTGCATTCAAGGATAGCATGGGCTATTGAGTAAGATCTGTTGAGAGCAAGAGTGAGGTCACAGCCAAAAAGATCTCCATTTTCAAGTTCTTTAATACTTGCCATGAAGAACTGGCCAAGGAAGGTGTGTGTGTGTTTTAGTCTTGAACACCTAAATTGTCAAATGCATGTATATATGCACACACACACACACACACACACACACACACACACACACACACACACACATATTGTGTTTGAAACAGGGTCTTAACATGTAGCTCAGGCTGACCTTGAACTCACAGAGATTTGTGTATCCTCTGCCTCTAGAGGCCTCTCAAGTATTTGGATTAAAGGCATGTGCCACCAGGTAAATTGTCAGATAGTATATGTGAAGAGGCCATTCAAAGTAGAATCATAAAAATCACAGATGGAAAATTTGAATTTTCTTTCTGCTTTCATACTCTCATTATTACCACTTCCCTGGGAGGGTTAGTTCATAAAACAGGGGCCTTGCTCTGGGTGTAGAGGAATATTTGTGTGTGTGTGTGCACAGACACACACACAGACACACACACACACACATACACACACCAAATCCCTTAAGGTAAAAGGGAACACAGAGCATCAAGTCCATCACAATCCCACAGGGCCATTCCAAAGAAGCAGCAGCAATAATCACTTTCTTACATTTCAGATTCAATTGAGGGATTCTCTTTTCCAAAGAATTGAGGGGGATTCTGGTGTTCCCGAAGAGTAAGGTGTGTGTGTGTGTGTGAAGACTTCCTGTACTCTCTGACCTGTGTTTCTACTCACTTTTTAGCTCTAGGCGTCTTCCCTCTCCCATCTTTTCCTGTTAGGAAGCAGAAGGCAGCTATCTCCTTACAGCTCACAGGGCACTGGGGACAGGTGTGCTTTCCCTCACCTATAACCCCGGCCCTCAGGATGCTGAGTGGGAAGACTGTGAGCTCACAGCTGGTCTGGGCTACACAGAAAAACTCTGTCTCAAGGCTAAAGGCAAGAGAGCCCTCTAGGCACAATGCTCCAAAGAACAGTTTGAGAAACAGGCTCCATGCGCACTTGATGGGCTTAAGTAGTTCTATTAAGTGATGTCTGTGGGAATGGTGAAAAGACACTCTATGACTCTGGGCATTTCTTTTTAAATCTTTTCATTAAAATAACATTTTCTATTTACTTATAATTGCGTGTGCGTTCCTGTGTGAGTTGTGTGTTGTGTGTGTGTGTACACAATCGGACTACAACTTTTTTGGTTCTGTTCTGCATCCATCTTTATGTGGGATCTGGGAGTGAACTCAAGGTGGTCAGACTTGCAGACCAAGCTGCTTTATCTTTACCACAGAGTCATCTTACCAGCCCGACTTAGCAGATTGAGGGCATTTCGACACATTTTCTAATCAGAAAACTAGATTAGAAAAGTTTCCTAAATATATTTCAAAGTCGCTATAAAAAAAATTAGTCCTCCCGGTGGGGGGGTCACTTCTGAGACCAGCAGCCACTTACTGGGAAAAGATCAGATTGAAGGAGCTGCTCAGTGTGGTCTTGGGTAGTCTAGACATTGATTTCAGTGAGTTAGCCTATGCTCCTGTGTCTATTCTGGCCTCACATTCCATGACACACTGGACCTTTCCAGTCTGACACAGCCTCGGCCCCCACTCTCCTCTGCTGAGCACTACTCAGCCATGGCAAAGACAAAGGCTTGCCAGCTATCATGTGCTTCGTCGGCTAATTGAAGGGTGACTCTGTGCAGTTTAAAAGGAATCTATTAAGAGCTGTCACACACAGAAAATGCATTTTCTTTCTTTTGTTTTGCTGGTCTTTTGTTTGTTTGTTTTGAGACACACTCTCACCTTGTAACCTAGTTTGCCCTCTAATTCATAAACTTCTTGCTTCAGCCTCCTGAGCACTGTAATTACAAGTGTGTGCCAGCATGCCTAGCTTGGAAGGCATAGTTTAGAACTGTCAGATCACAGCAAAAATGAAAAAAAAAAAAAAACAAAAAAACAAAAACGCCAGTGACTTTGAGTTTATGTATTTAGTCTATTGTAGTTGCAAAAATCATTTAAAATTCGAAGAATTCTCTATAGGTTCCTGCACTGTTCGTTGCTGAGTCCCTGTTACACCAGGTGGAAGACATGAACTTTGCTCTGAACACAATTTTGTAATAAGAATATATTTAAAACTGAAGTTATTCCATCTTGTTTGACATTCATAATTGGTATGCTTTCGGTATTATGTAATCTTTGAATGCCTAAGTATGAGTGGTGGAGGATGGGTGAGAGATACCGGAGGAAGGGGATTGTGGGCAGACAAGGAACAGCGTGCCAGGGTCGGAGTCCCCCCTGCAGTGGAACAAGAGCATCAGCAGTTTAGAAGGGGAAGTAACGATCAACCCAAACAGCTGATGCTGAGATCTGCCGGTAACTGTCCGGAGTTGGGGACGGAAGTGCAGAAGCCTGACTTCCCATGGAGGCTTTTCTTTCTACCTTTGACCAGGGTTAGCAGTCCATGGTTTCCCCATTCCGTTGCCCAGTTCCCTGAGAAGACCCTCATCCCTTCCCCTCTCCCTTCTGTGGCTTGTCTGCTTTGGCCAGGAGGTTCCAAGTGGAGATACACAAACGGTGAAGCACTACCGAACCTCATAGAATCATCCAAAACATTTGTACTCAACATGGGCAGAAGAAGCCAGCACAATGCATTGCAGTCTTTCTAAGTTTGTTCTCTTGGGCTTATTTTACTCTGCTGACTTAGAACTGATAGGGAAAACCCCTGCCATCCTTTGCAAGCACTTTTTTTAAAAATACTTCCTCTCCAGACAAGGCAGAGCAAGGGTAACTAAGAAGTCCAATTCTTTGAGATATCTTTTAGCCATTTTGTTTTAATCTTTAATACATTGTTCATGAAAAGTCACATAAGTATATAAGAATGCCAGGCTACCTTGTTTAGACTTTAGCCCACATCTCCTCTTCGTCAATCAAAGTTGGAATCATAGCCCATTATGATGGTTACAATCAAAACCAGAATGGAGCCAAAAAAATCCCAAGTGCTAGAGAGGATGCGGAGAAAGCAAGATTCTGTGCATTGCTGTGGGAATGCCTATGACAACGGTATGATGGTTCTCCAAAAGTTAAAAATGAGTCAGGCAGTGGTGGCACATGCTTTTAATCCTAGCACTTGGGAAGCAGGGCAGGTGGATCGCTGAAGGTCAGCCTGATCTATGGAGCAAGTTCCAGGAAAGCCAGGGCTACATGGAGAGACCCTGCCCTCCAAAAACAAACAAACAAAAAAGACAACTTAAAGATGGGCCAGACATGGCAGAACATGTCTAATTCTGGCACTCGAGAAGCAAAGGGAGGGTGGCCACCCATCCTAGGCCAGTGTGGCTTGGAAGTGGGGCTGAAGCCAGCCTAGGTTATATAATGAGAAAAATTTAAAAATATTAAGGCATAATGTAACTTTTGATTTTGAGTACATACCCCAAAGAATTGGAAAGTAGAAGCCAAGACCATGTTGTCCTTGACTCACGGCAGTCTTCCCAGCCTCAAACTCCCTTGTGCTGTAATTTAAGGCATGAGAGATTGTGTCCAGCTTGAGATTTTTCTATATTCTTGTTCACCAGCAGCATTAAAACAGCCAAGACGTAGAAGCAACTTAAGGATCTGCTGACCGACGAATACTTGAGCAACTGTGACTCAGACCCACAGAGATGTCTTTCGTCTCCAAGCAGGACAGACATTCTGATGTCTGCTACTAAGGTAAAGGAAAGTGATAGTCCTAAGACTCAATGAAACTAGCCAGTCAAGGAAAGTCACACCTGCAGGTGGCTTTTGAAGCAGTCAAATCCATGGAGGCAGAAGTAGAGTACTGGTTGTCAGGGGCTGGAGGGATTAGGAACTGGAAGAGTTGGTTGATGGATTGAGACCTTCATGTAGGGAGACTGAGAGAGGGAGATCGTGAGCTTGACACCAAACTGGCTAAATAGTGAGGCCTAGTGCTGAGACAAAAAGCTGTTTCATTCAGGCAGAGAAGATGAAAAGCTGTTGAAATGAAGGGTGATGACGGCTACATAACAATACAATAATGCACATAAAATTTTGTGCTGTGTGCATTTTATAATTCAAACTAATTTAAAAAGAGCTAAGAAGCCTGCATGATGGCTCACTATGTAAAGGTGCTTGCTGCCAAACCTAATGGCATAAATTCAAGTCCCAGAACCCACATGATAAAAGGAGAGAATCAGTTCCTGAAAGTTATTCTATTACCTCCACACACATACCATGAACATGCTTATGCTTACACACACCCATCCCCCCACCCCACCCCTCCACACACATGATGAAACCAAGCAGTTGGGATTGTACCTTAGAAGAGAACACATGCTTAGTTTGAGCAGAGCTGTAGTTTTAGCTTTCAGCATCTCCCCTTTCCCTGAAATAAATCCAAAATAGACCCTCAAGTTTGATGGCTTCATGTCATCACCAATGTCAATATAAAAGAACAGCAGATACATTCCAGGGAATTAGAATCTGAGGGTGTGGAGCGCATGATCTCTGCACCCCCATCCCCCTCTCCTAGACATGATTTGCAATAACGTTTGGTTGCAAATCAAATGCTGATGTTGAATGATTCCAGCAGCACAGGTGGTTGTGGAACAATTGTCACCTTGTCCTAGAGCTAGAGAAAGCGATGGAACACAAACCAGAAGTGTGTCTCTGTCATCTAACTAGATGGAACACCCTGAGATGGAAGGTTGCCGCTTGGTGCTCACCTCTGCTACGTCTTCAGGCCCTGTCTGCTCTTCGTCAAAGCTCACACAAATGACTTTTGACAAAACTAGCTTGCTGACTTGGAGGAAACATCCATGGTAACTGAATCAACACAAAGAGGCCTTCAAAACACACGCTGTGATATGCATCTTCTGACGTAGAGGTCACCAGGCCAGTAATAGCATGGGTTATTAGTAAAGAAAGCTGTGATTATTAAGGAGACTGTTTGGCAATAGGAAACAGCAGTAAGCAGGCTCTGATTTCGGCCTCCTCCCCGGCAGCCCACACATATAATGATATCTTCTTACACTGTGCCAAGATGGTGTTGGGGGTTGGGGGGATGAGTGTGATTATCTCGACTTTATAGAAGGTGAAACTGAAGCCCAGGAAATCATTTGCATTCAGGACAGTGACTCACAGGCAGGGTTTAAGTAGAAAACAGGCTTCTAGGCTCCTAGATCCAGGGCCTTCTGGCTCTAAATAGGTGGCTTCTGTTCGGCTGATCCTGTTCCACAAGGCCAAGCCCCACAGGTTCCAAACAGAAAACACTTGCACCCCCGTGATTGTTGTAAGCAGAGAAACCCCACATTGCGGGGTCCCTGCCGGAGCTGAGAAACTGCAATGTTAGTTGCAGTATCAAGGTTTTTTTAGTTTTGACTGTCATGCTTCAGTCTTCCTGACTTCATTTGAATGAGGAAAAGAAAAAGAAAGAAAGAAAACTAGAATTTCCGTTTTCTTGGCGTAGAGGCGCCTCTTAAGTGCAGTACTGTTTAAGTGTCTCCTCTGTGCCGGGGAGAGACCACCCCGTGATCCAGAAATGTGGTTTCGCAACATACAGATGGAGGGGTTCAGAAGTCCTCAGCTGGGCAGCTAAATAGGACTGAGACAACACAATCCCAGAGACAAAGGTCAGACCTATTTTAATCTCTCAGTGAGGCTATTGGTCTGAAACAAGGTCCCCCTTGTCTGATTTCCCACTATTTTCAGTGATTCACAAACCCACATCTCTTTCATCTGAGAGAGCAAAGATACATCTACCCTTTCAGATTTGTTTGGGAGTTAAAATAGCTCTCATCCTCATCCGCCTTGGACTGTTTTCTGACAACCATAGGATTCTTCAGGCTGGGAGCCTGGGGGATCCCCTCGGAATTTCATCAGGACAGCTTGGAATGGGAGCCCTTAGGGGAAGGAGCTGGAATGCAGCAGGAAGTGGGGCTGTAGCTGGCTTGGAAGACCCCATCTTGTCTTCAGTCAATAGCCTTGAGGGCAAGTAACTCTTTGAAAGAGAGGACTAATGCCCTACACTGCCAGTCAAAGCCTCGCTTTATCCTACTGTCTCTGAAATGTACGTGCACGCCCGTGTTTTGCGGTAGCATTTGGTAAAATTAAGTGAATGAAGTATATTGCTCTCTTAACACAGCTTAGTCCTTCGGGTCTGCTTGAGTTACTGGGCACTGATTTGGCTTAGTGTTTCTGAGATCTTTCTTTGGTGGACACTGTTTCCTAGAAGCCTGCTTAGCCAGTTTTCAGCTTTGCTGCTTTTTGCCATTGTCTTTGCCAGTCTGTTCTGCTGTGCTAGGAATTGAACTCGGGGCCTCGAGCATGCTAGGCAAGGGTTCTACCACTGAGCCACTTCTCCAGCCATACTATGTTTTCAAATTTCATCATTTGTAACTATATTCTCCAGGGAAATCTCAAAATCTCTCAAATCTCTCTTTTTTAATTGATTAACACCTCAGCCTGATATGGTCAGAGGCGAGTTTGAGAAATGAGCCAGGCTTAGTCTCCAGGGCATCTACCTCGAGTGTTCATGATGACGAGCTCCTTCTGCCTGGTGCACACGCGTGCTGTTATCTAACTAAATCTGCATAAGAATCCTTTGAGATCATTTTGCAGAACTCAAAACAAGAGTCCGGATATGAGGCAATTTTCCTCAAGTCTCCTAGTTTCGATTTAGGAGTCCATCTCGGATCTCCAGACCTAGAAACGCTTCTTCTGAAGCCGGAAACTAATGCCGCAGGGTCCACTTCAAGCCACTGCCCCGCTGATAACATAAAATCACGTGCTTTCTTCTCTTTCTTGCTGCCCCTTTGAGAGCAGCCAGTCCCTGAAGTCGGTGAGAATTTGGGCGAGCTGCTCTTTCCTTTTGTTTCTAAGAGGAAGTGTGAACTTTGTGATCCCTCACATTCTCACCACTTCCCTAAATCAAAGGACAAACCAGTCTCTCCAGACCGAGGCTCCGGGGCATGTTTTTATACCAAGAGGTCACAAACCAAAGACCCTGCAGCTTGCTACCAGGAAGTAGTAGAAGAGAGCATTGCTACAAAAATGCCAGGAATTGTATAAATCAATCAATCAATCAATCAATCAATAAATAATAAGCAAGTGGTTTTGAGGGGGAAGGTAAGAAGGAATCAAGGTTCCGTTTTAGTTCTGACCCAAATCTGCTGCTTCAGCTTGAAAACTCCAGTGAAAGATGGAAAGCGGTTGGGTTCCTTTGTGTCAACACTCCACCACCAAGGTAGACTCACAACCTGGTTGCCTCCACCCCTTCTCTCTCCCAGCTCTGCAAAGGTTTGCCTGTAGAGCTTTCGCTATGAGCTGTGGTGACAACTCTAGGGCAAGTTGGGGAGCTTAGCCATTTCCCTGGCTAAACTTCCTTCAGTTCCAAAGGACAGTGGTTTGACTTTAATTGTGTAGTAAAAGTATTTGGGAGACTGAAGTATTCACACACATCTGTATCGTTTCTTTGCATAAACAGGGTGACTTTGCGTTTAGGCCACTTCTGTTGATAGTTAGCCTTCAAGGTTCTTGGTTATGAGATTTATCCCTGCTTGTATAATGGTTTCATGATCCGTGGGGAGGAAGGGCTGAAATGTGTTTATTTAAGCCACAGACAAGGCTGGGGAAGGACATACACAGGAGTTCTCAAATCTGCACAGAAGACTCACCTTGAGATTTTTTTTTTCCTTTTTTTGTTGCTTCTTTTTGTTTTTGTTTTTTCAAGACAGGATTTCTCTGTGTATCTGTGTATCCTGGCAGTCCCAGAACTCACTCTGTAGACCAGGCTGGCCTCAAACACAGTGATCTGCCTGCCTCTGCTTCCTGAGAGCTGGGATTAAGGGTGTGCACCACCACTGCCGGCTTCACCTTCTGAGATAGAATTTGGATGAGGTATTTCCTTTCTTTTCCACTTCAGTATTTAACATTGGGCTTATACATTATTCATAAAATCTACTAGCAGACAAAGAATTAGGATTCTTTATGGCGTTTATTTCAATGCAGTTTGTTTTCTTTGCTTCTCTTTCTTCTTCTCCCTCATCTGGTGCTCTTTTGTGTCCTTCTGCTCCCAGTGGCTTCCTTTCCACTTTTCTGTGGCTTGACCTTTGGCCCTGCTTCTTTCTCACCAGCGCTTGTTCAGGCTCCTCCTACCCAGTTGCACAGTGGGTCTCTACTCACTCTCCCTCATTTGTAAGCAGAGAAACCTTGAGTTAGGATCCACACAGGGGAATCTTCTGTTCCTGAGTTTGGGTCACCTCACTTAACAGGATACGTTTTGCAGATCTCTTCATTTCCTGTGCATTTTATTTTTTTATATAAATAAGATTCCATTGTGTGCATAAGCATTTTCATTATCCATTCTTTTATTGGTGGACATTCCGTCTGGTTGCATATGCTCACTATTATGAACAACGGAGCAGTAAACTTGGATGTGCTAGTGTCTGGAGTAGGAATGAATTCTTTGGACATATGCCTAGGGGCGCTATATATGGGTCATGTGGCAGTTTTATTCTCAATTTTTGGGGGATGTCATACTGACTTTTGTAGTGGTTGTCGTGCTCTCTGCTGCTGCCAGCAGTGGATAAAAATTCCTCCTCCACACATCCTCGCCACAAATGGAACTTTGCTATCATTTGTTTTCTTCAGCACAGGTATTTTGACACGGGTGAAATGGAATCTCAGATTGGTTTTCATTTGAATTTTCCCAGTGGTTGAAGATGTTACAAATAAAAGATTTATTGACCACTGTGTTTCTATTTTAGAGAACTGCCTGGTTGTTTCACTTATTGAAGGACAGTTTTATGGGTGGGTTGTTTCAATTTTTGCAGTTTTTAATAGAGTCTAGGAGTCAGTCTCCCTTCTAAGATATACCTGGCCATTCTCACCCAGGGAAGGGTGTTTTCTAGAAGGCTCCAGCAGTAAAGCCCGCCTTCATCACAGGCATCGTCATGCGGATGGTGGGAGGTGCGTTTGGCCCTCTGAGCCTGCAGCTTTGTATCCTTTAACTCAATCATGTGTGGGTTAAAACAATCTGAGATGACTCAAAGCACGAGGAAGATGTTCCACGGGTGCACAGGGTGCCTTTCTGTAAGTCATCTACCTGAGTGTTTGCATATTTTGGCACCTATGGGAGTTCAGTGGAGAGTGTTAAGTCTATAACACAAATATTACTGTTAAACTTTCATTTCTGAATTGCTTTACAACTTAAGCAATATGACATTTAGTTACTTTAAAATGAAGTCAAAATGGTGACTTGCTGGGCCGATGCTACGGAGAGCAGCCAATGCCTCCAGATTCCACTCTGCTCATTTGTGTGCATGCGGACAAATAGAAAGCAGTGACATCAAATGATCAGTGGATGTCTGCTTTATTAAATAAAGCTATGTGTGGGAAAGAAGATAACCCGAGGACGTGTTTATTTGGAGATTTTTAGATTTGTGAAAGATGAATCAGGAACATAGAGGCGAGCAGGAGGTGTTCTGAAGAGAGAGAGAAAAGTTTGGGGGAGACTGGTTCCTGAGGTGGTCCCCTGTTGTAGTGAGCATCTGAAATCCACTGTTTGCCAATTAATTTGTTGAGAGCAGCCAAAGCTTAGATTCTTATATAAAATGTCACGAATTTGAGATGCTGACAGCTGATTTAATTTAAAAAGTGATGCTCTTCAACTAAGACACAGACACCTGCAGGCCAGACTTGGCCTTGCTAACTTGTGCATTCTGGTCCTGTAGGACTAATTTAACTAGGCTAATTACCACCTCTCCTGTGCACTCTGTGCCAGTCTCTGCCCAGGTAGCGGAACAGATCAGAGCCAAAATGTTTGTCCGTTCTCGTTGGATGGTTTCTGTAGCGTCAAGTTCTCAAAGTGTAGCCATTAATCATCAGCATCTTGTAGGCTGGGGACAGAGCTCAGGGGTAGAGATTGTTTGCCTAGCATGCCCAAGGTCCTAGGTTTGATTCCTAGCAACTCGATAAAAAAACAAACAAACAAACAAACAAAAAACCCTAAACAAATATAAAGTAATGGGAACATTAACTTCTGGGAGCTTGTTAGAAATACAAATGATCTGGCCCAACCTTGGCTATCCTGAACCTGGAAACAACCAGAAACTTGTGTTATGACAAACATCATCTGGATGTTCACTGAGGGCCACTAATTTATTTGAGAATTTAAGGCAAGCTTATTAAACTGGCATATTTAGACGGAGTAATCTTTGGCCATGAGCTATTCGAGGTTGCAAACTGGGTGTGTGACTTAAGCTTGTAGTCTTGGCACTCTGAATTGGAGGACCGACACAAGTTCAAGGTCAGCCTGATCTCCAGCTTGAGACTCAAACAACAAAATTACAGCTTAGATAGCACTGAAATGCTGTGTACTTGATAGATACTCTAACATACCTCTTTTTAATTTTATTATTATAGTTTTTTTTGAGACTGTGTAACCCTAGCTAGACTGGAATTCATTATGCAAACCAGGTTGACCTGAAAAGCACAGAGATCTTCCTGCCTCTGCCTCCTGAGTTCTGAGATTGAAGTCATGTGCCAACATATATGGAAATATGTAGCACAAATTCTAGTTGGTCTTAATAATAAAGACCTGGAGTCAGATATGAGGGTTAATGCGGAAGATCAGAGAGGTCAGCCACTAGAGAGTTCTTTCATCTCTACCAATGTTCAGACCAATGATCCTGTCCTCAGACTGCATCTCCAGATTCCATCTGTCTCCACCAAACTTCAGATTGCATCCTCAGACTGTACTGAGCTCCTGTCTCCTCCTATCTTATATTCCTTTCTTTGCCCAGCCATATCACTCCTGTCTCCACCTCCCTAGTGCTGGGATTAAAGGTGTGGGACACCCAGGTACTGGGATTAAAGGTGTGTGCTAGTGGTTTAGTTCTGTGCTCTGATCTTCAGGTAAGCTTTGTTTGTTAAAACACAAACAAAATATCACTATAGCTATACACTTTTCTCACTTTCAAAGGTTCTTAAATTACATTTATTTGTGTGTATGTGTGTGTGTGTGTGTGTGTGTGTGTGTGTGTGAGAGAGAGAGAGAGAGAGAGAGAGAGAGAGAGAGAGAGAGAGAGAACCTGTATGGTGCACAGGCCTACTGTGGGAGTGTGGATGTCAGAGGGAAACTTTTGGAGCCAGGTCTCGTCTTCTACCATGTAGGTCATGAGTACAAAATTCAGGTCCTCAGGCTTGGTGTCAAGGGATCTTACCTCTTGAGGCGTCTTCATTGCCCCACATATCTTTTTAAGGCAATTGAAAGGGTTGGGGATATAGCTCTGTTGGTAAAGAACTTGCCTAGGATTTCTGAAGCCCTGGGTTCATTTCCAGAATAATATAGAACTGAGCATGGTGGTACACACCTATAATTCAGCACTCCGAAGGTGGCAGTTGGACCCTAGTTCAAGACAAGGTCATTCTTGACTCAAAGACAAGTGGCTGTGTACAGGAGCATGTGTTCTGAATGAAAAGAAATTCAGTTTCAGTTAGCATATTTTGCAATCCACTTGGGTGGCCACAGATGCTGATGTTTTAATTCCACATACTGTAGGTGTCTTAGAATTCCATCCTACAGATGAAGGGGAGCAGTATACCTGAGAACACTGGCTAGCACCAAGGCCACCTTTACTCCTCTAGGCAACCCTGGATTAGGACTGAGCACTGTACTGAATGCTTCTGAGAGCTTTGCAAGCATCTGATGATGTTACAGGGTTGGTGTCACATGGCTGAGTCTGAACCAAAGCTTCTTCAGTTGTTGGCTATGTGCGGATTGTGTATTCACATGCATTCCATTTAGATCACGTGCTATGAGCTCATAGGCTAAACTTTTATAGTAACATTTAAGTGTTTATATATTGCTTTTCATCTTCAAAACACTTAACATGCTTACAAATCCTTCCAGCAGCACTTTGAGATAGCTACATACTATTAAAACACACACACACATACACACACACACACACACACACACACACACACACACACTCAATTTTGATTTGGGGTAATTTACCTTTGACTGAAAAAAAAAACCCATGTACTGGTATTGAACTAAAAGTAAAACTGCATTGTTTTCCTTACATTTGTGTGTGTGTGTGTGTGTGTGTGTGTATTTGTGAGACGATAACTTGCAGGAGTTAGTTCTTTGCTTTAGTCACTTAGCTCTTAGATCTAGCTCAGGTCATCTTCAGGCTTGTGAGCAAGTGCTTTTACCTGCTGAGCCATCTTGCTGGCAGGGTCTAAGAATAAAACACTTCAACCAAAATGAACATATTAGGGCCCATATTAGATAGGATTTTCTGTAATAGTAGCTGTTACTGTCAAAACTTTCACTCTTCTGGGCATTCTCTAGATTAAGCTGGGGTGCTTGATGTGAGCTTTCTCCTTAATCTCTGTATAGGAAGGCCTTTTGTGATGTCTACCTCCATGAAGAACAGAGCCCACAGCTGGCCTGTGGCTGTTTATAGCTGAAGATTGCTGCTGGAGACGGTAATATGTCTCTTATTGAATTTTACCCAACCAAAGTGAGGATCTCTATCTAGTGTAATATACTGAATATGGTGACATATGCCTGTAAGCCCAGCACTGCGGAGATGGAGGCAGGAGGATGAAAATCTTAAGGTCATCCTTGGGTACATAGGGAGTTTGAGGTCAATCTGGGATACATGAGACTCCATCTTCAAACAAAGGAACAAACAATAAAACAAACAAAGTAAGGCCTTGTGTTGCCAGAAAGCAACAAGCACATCTTGTAATTGTATGTGTTTTTGGCTGTTGGCTCAGAGATTTGCAGTCTTAAAACTTTTCTGTA
Organism: Ondatra zibethicus; assembly: GCA_004026605.1. Taxonomy (NCBI): domain Eukaryota; kingdom Metazoa; phylum Chordata; class Mammalia; order Rodentia; family Cricetidae; genus Ondatra; species Ondatra zibethicus. The sequence goes on along the minus strand of PVIU01002461.1, from coordinate 47,741 downwards.
ACTCACCAGAGAGTAGTTCCTTTTAGAATAATGTCAAACATATGTTGAACTATGGTAACCTTTGCTGGTTAATGAAAATTTACCTCAGAACAGGGTTCTGTAATCAGAGTTCAAATAATGAAGCTATTGCTCAAAAATGTAGAAGTTTTGTTAGGGAATTTCTAAGGACACTGGGAGGACAGTGAGGACACAGGGAGAGGCCATGGCAGAGTGATGGCAGGAAGACAAGAATGAAAGAGGAGTGAAGGAATGAGCTCTCTGGAGGAGACGGTAACTGCACAAGAATGTCGCTAGGGAAGTATTCACCAAGCCCCAGCTTCCTACAGAGATGCTCAGAAGCCCAGCAATTCATACAGAGAAAGCATCCAAAATCCCACTATAAGAGGGCCAGTTAGGATGGCTCACTGGGTACAGAGATTGCTGTTCAGACCTGGCAACCTTGGCCTCACCTCCGGAACCTGTGTAAGGGCAGAGACAGGGGTGGGGGGGGCAGAACCCTGAAGGTTATCTGACCTCTACAGTATACTGTGGTACATTCACATCTAAATTCACACACACATCACACATACACAGATAATTATTAATAAAACATAAAACCCCCTCTTTCTAGTTCTATGATTGTCATCAGAACGCTATTATTCCACCTGAAAAATATGTTAGGGTTAGAGTTTTCCTTACCATTTCCTGTATACAAGAATTTGTGTCTCTGTATGTTCCTAATTTAGTATATTGCAATTGGAGAAGAATTTCATGGTCATGGGTATTTGGGAAATGCCCCCTGAAGCTATAAAGTATATATATTATGTGTTTTGATTAAAAAAGAAAAAAAAAAGACAACCTGAAACCACGTGACTAATATTTAACAATGGGTTGGGGAAGCTGGGCTTTGCTTTGCTGTTCCCGCTTGGGCAGCCCTCTCTTGACTCCTGCTTTAGGTTTTCTGCTCGGGAATGTGTTAAAACTGTTCTGCTCGTACTTGTAAAAGCACAAGTTTGCTTTAGAAAAGACTCTAATGTTTGTATATCTGTTGGCTCACCAATTTTACTTTCCTACAGGCACCAAATGCCTCTGTGAGATGAAAATGTGCTGTGAGGGAGGCAGACAGAGGGCGTTTTCTGTTTGTGTCTGGTTGGACTTGGCCTCCCAGGCATCTAGATAAATAAAGTCCCTGCAGCTTTGTCCCCGGTGCTCAGTTGAACCTCTGATAGCTGACACCCCCTTCTCCCTTTCCTCCATCCCTTCCTTTCATCCCTTTTTTTCCTGATGTTTTGAAACAAGGTCTCAAGCAACCTAGGTTGCTCTTTAGCTTCCTGTAATACCAGGGATGACCTTGAACTCCTGACTCCACTTTTCCCACTTCCTAGTGCTAGGATTACAGGCCTGTACCTTGTGCCCAATTTAACATTTTCTCTTGCTATCCAGTTAAGGTGAAGTGTTTTTTCTTTTCTTTCTTTTTTGACTTCTGTGATAACATGTCTGAATTGTTGGTGGCAGATTATTTCAGTCCACTTAAAAAGTTTCAGCTCATCGTGATTGTTTATCTTGTGGCCACTACACCATCAGGGTAGCTAACCCGTCAGCTTCCAGGGAGTGTCCTGTCTCTATCTCTCACACCATCAGGACTATAGACTGGTGCTTTGGCTACTGCATCTGGCTGTATATGGGTTCTGAGGATCTGAACTCAGTTTCTCATTCTTGCATGGCAAGCCCTTTACCTACTGAACCATTTCCCGAGCCTGAATTTGGTGTTCTTAAGACAAAATCATGCTATGTTTCTGAGGTTGGGCTTGGAACTCATGATATAACCTAAACTAGCCTTGAACTCACTATAATCCCCTGGTCACAGCCTCCCCAAGTTCTAGGAAGCCAGGTGTTCCTCATCATACCCGGTTTGAGAATGAGTTCTTGAAAACCCTAGATAGACTTTGTTTTTCTAGAGAGAAGACAGAACAGATGTGAAATGCTGACAGGATTCTCAATCGATTTAAAGGGCTACTTAGGGACCCTGCGTGTGAAAGAGCCCATACATGCTGAAGATAAAGCTCTCCAGGGCAGCTGGTACTAGAATCCTCTATGTCGCCCAAGATAAGAGGCCCTTGAAAATGGCCAGACCAAGAAGAGCAGAGGAAGAAGGGTATATTTCCCACCCCCAACCCCTCCCACCCACGGACACTGGAGGAAGTGCTTGTGGTCCTTGTGGTTGGTGGTGACCACCTGAGTGACAGGATGAGCCCGAGCCATGAACTGCCCTAGCATATGGTCAGTTCAGAAAGAAAAGTTTTTGGAAAAAGTTGTAGCCATGAAGTAAATCACTTTGGGGGATGGGTCTAAACATCACAGCAAAACACACTGCGTAGATGTGTGTTGGTTGTTTAAGGGGCTCTGAAAGTTGTTTTGGGTAACTGAAGAATTCATATCTCATCCTGGTTCTGCCATTCAGCTACCCAAGTGTGTAACCTTGGGCAAAACACTATTCTGTCCTTGTGTCTTAACCTGTTCAGCTTTGGTCTAGCAATGAGACTGACAAGTCACAGTGACTCCCGAAAAGGAATAAGTCTAGCTTGTTTTTCACTTTCTGATCTAGGAGAAGAAAGATCTGAGAGATGTGTGTCTGCCTTGGTGTCCTCATTCCATTCAGAAGAAGCTGCTGCTCTGTGATATGTGAGCTTCAGGCAGAGTGAAGAGAAGGGAGAGGGCCAGGCATGCAGCTTCTGTGAAAGCTTCAGGGAATGCAATGCCCCTTTCCTGCCATCCGTCAAATAGAGTACACAGCAAAGCCCAGTGTCAACAGGGGAGAGACATCCTCCAGAAATAGACGTAGCACGTTCCACGGTGATGGGAGGCCCTTGCTGATCCTGCCATAGGAAGTGGCTGTCATTTTGTCATTGCTTCCGGCGTAGCTGAACAGTACTCTGATCTGCAGGTATTAACTGGAATGGTATCTCACCAGCCTTTCCGCTTAGAAGGTCTATGGTTTGGGGAAATGCTCATTTTGAGTTGTCAGAAGAAAGAACTGTTGTATTTAGACTGTACTTATCTAAAAGTAACCCCAATCCCACCGTGTATGTGTGTGTGTGTGTGTGTGTGTGTGTGTGTGTGTGTGTGTGTGTCTGTCTGTCTGTCTTTCAGGTTTCTCTATATAATTCAGGCTGGCCTCAAACTCATGAGCTTAGTACCTCACCCTCTTGATTCCTGGGATTATAGGTAGGTACCCTATCTACAGCAGTTTACTTTTGATCTCTATTTGGGGGGCTATGATGTGGTGAATGACAAATATATCTGATTATAGTTAATTAAATAATCTCATTGTACTTAGATTGTTATTGTTCTTTTAGATTTTGAGACACAGTTTCATTCTGTATCCCAGGATGGCCTGGAACTCAGTCAGCTTAGGTTGACTTCAAATTCATGACAATCATCTTTCCTCGACTTCTTACTTACTTCTACTGGGCTTATTAGCATGAGTCACTGTGTGTGACTTTGCAGTTTGAACTAAAACACAAGTGTGTTGAATTATTCAGTACAAATGATTTTCATGTGATAGTTAACATTATATTATCAGTGTAAATTACTGTGCTTAAGAGATCTATAAAACAAAAATGCTGCTGACCTGTAAGTCTCACTTGCCCAAGGACAGACAACTTCCTGGAATGCTGGGGGCTTCCTGTTCATGTACGATAACAAGCTATGTGTTCTCACTTTTGTGAATAAGTTTGGTTTCCCCTACTGCACAGGATGTACGCTTGATCTCACGTAGTTGGGAGGTATGTACACAGGATGTACATCAGAATGTATGCTTGCCCCTGATTGGACAAAGACAGGCAGTACATTAACCTTGTTGGTTTTGTCTTTATCAGCCCTTGACTGATATAATTCAGTGCCATCCTCTGAGCATGAGTCTCAGGTATGGACCAGGCCAGTATCCAGAGTCCTAGCCAGTATTTAGTACAGCCTCTTACTTATTAAAATTTATTCATGATCAGACTGGTGAATCTCCGAATGACCCTAGACTGATAGTATTGCATATAGAGATCTCAGTTTCCCAAATTCACTGGCCTGTATGATAATTTTAAAAAGTGTAACATACTGAAAATACAGTGATGCACACACATGCTCACACACATACACAGGTATGTATCACTGTGTTGTAATTTTTTAAAAAAATGCCACGAAGAAAAGTCACGCCATGCAACTAGGCTCAGCTAGGAGGTTTTTGGGAGAGGAGAGCAAAGGGGCCAGGGAAGGGGGTGTGGGGGCAGAGACTGATCCCTGGGGACAAGAGTAGTAGAAGAGAAAGAAAAAGAGGGAGAGAGAAAGAGAGAAAGAGACAGGAGATGGGCAGGCTACACTTTTTTTTCTCTCTTGAAATTTATTTTATTTTTTATTTACTTTTTATTACTTTTATTGTACTATACATATTTCTCTGTGCCTCTCCCTTCCTCCCCTCTCCCTTCTACCTTCTCCTGTGACCCCCATGCTCTCAATTTACTCAGGAGATCTTGTCTTTTTCTCTTTCCTATGTTGATCCATGTATGTCTCTTTGTTGTCTAGGTTCTCTGGGGTTGTGGACTGTAGACTAGTTTTTCTTTGCTTTATGTGTAAAAGCTACTTGTGAGTGAGTACATATGATATTTGCCTTTCTGGGTCTGGGTTACCTCACTCAATATGTTTTTTCCTAGATCCATTCATTTGCCTGCAAATTTCAAGGTGTCATTTTTTTTTTAACTGCTGAGTAGTATCACATTTTCTTTATCAATTTTTTTGGTTGGGAGCATCTTGGTTGTTTCTAGGTTCTGGCTATTATGAATAATGCTGCTATGAACATAGTTGAGCACAAGTCCTTGTGGTATGATTGATCTTCCTTTGGGTATATACCCAAAAGTGGTATTGCTGGGTCTTGAGTTGGATTGTTTCCTAATTTTCTGAGAAATCGCCATACTAATATCCAAAGTGACTGTAAAAGGGAATTTAGAGAATGTGCACAGGGTGTGCTCTTAGTGACTGCAGTTGAGGATGTATCCTATAAGGACCCCAAGGGCAGGCCAGTACAGTTGCCTGAATACTAATGACTGGTAATTTGTTATTCAGCATAGGTAATTGACATATCAATGGATATAGAATACACAGATCTACATAGATTGTACTTTAACATATATAATTTATAAAATAAAGCAGATTTTTCTCAATTTCAATCCCATGTGGTTCTTAGTGTCATCACCACATACTTTGCCTCCTTTGATCTTTTCTTTATCCCATTCATAACTGCATACCTGAAGTTCCCTACCCACATTTCAGTCCCAAATGAAGTCTTCTCCATCGTTTAGACATTTGCTTTTCATGGCAGTAGAGGCTGTGAAGGCCAAGGGCTAGGCAGGGGCAGTATCTGATGAGAGAACTCACTTTTTCAGTCAAGTGCTTCTGGGTAGCTTTCACACATGGGAAGGGGCCAATGAATGCCTATGGGCCCCTTAATCTTTTATTAAGAGCAGCAATCTTTTATGTGCTCTTAAAGGTCTCACTTCCTTTAAAAATTGAAACAAACAAACAGACAGACCTAAATACATGTTTGTGGGTATGTGTGTGGTCCATGCCCATGAGAGCAGGTGCTCACAGAAGCAAGCATCAAATCCCCCAAGAGCTGGAGGTACAGTGTTCATGAACCACTTGATGAGGATGCTAGGGCTCAAACTCTGGTCCTGTGGAAGATCAGCGTGTGCTCTTAACTACTAAAACCACTTCTTCAGCCCCAGGTCTCATTTCTTAGTATCATCACAGCAGGGATCAAGGCTTACCTGATGAATTTTGGCGTTACTTAGTCATACCATAGCAAGGTCTTAAAGTAAATGTACATGGAATGATTTTGCAAATGAACGACTCTGTCAGCTGTGGAGTGTAGGTCTTCATTTCTTCTTCATTTCTTCCTTCCTGTAGAGTTCAGGGAATTGTGTTCTTCCCACCTAGCCAATCATGAATCTAAGATCTTCCTGATGGTAAGTGTTCCAGGATACCTGCCTTTGACCTTAGGCACATTTTAGCCTTGTTGCAAAATAAAACATACAAAGATTCTATTCTACTAACATATGCCTTTGGTCATATTTAGTCTAAAATGTATAATGCAGGTAGAAATACCGCTTTTGAAAAAGTGTCACTTGGTTTGACAAGCTGGCTCAGCAGGGTAAGGGGATTGCTACCAAGCCTGGTGAATTAGTGTGATCCCCTGGACCTATACTGGAGGAAAGGACCAATTCCACAAAGTTGAATGACATACACAAGCCCTCTGCCCCATCAAGAAACGTAATTTAAAAATATAAAAGAAAAATGATACAATGTTCCAAGGTTCTCATAAAGTCTTAGAGGCACATTAACTTGTTTTCATTTTTATTTAGAGGCCCAGTTGAATATCTGTAGTTGTTTGGAAAGGAACAATAGACAGAGTCAGCTAAAAATGTCTTTTCTTTGTCTCATTCCTTTCCAATCTTAGAAGTCCATTCTAAAATGGTTTTTTAAAAGAAGAGCTACCTGCATTAGAGTGTTCTTATGTCATCTGTAGCATATCAAAGATAAATCAAAAGCCAAACATCAGACACACATATAATCTCCACGTTTGGAAGCTAGATGCAGAGGGATCCAGAAATAGATCAAGGAGACTCTCATTCACGGAGGAAGTTTGAGACAAGCCTGAAGTGTTAATTTGCTTTCTGTTGCCCTGACCAAAAATGACTTGTAGAGGAAATGGTTTATTTTTACCTTACAGCTTATAATCCATTATGAAGGGAAGTCAGAGCAGGAACCTAGAAACAGTGTCTGAAGCACAGGCATACTGCTTACTGGCTTGATCCCCATGGTTTGCTCAGCTAGCTTTTTTATGTTACCCAGGACCACTTATCCAGGGGTAACGCCTCCCACACTGGCTAGGTCCTCCCACACCACCCATTAGTTAAGAAAATATCTCATGGATTTGCCTATAGGCCAATCTTATGGAAGCCACATTCTCAAAGGATGTTTCCTCTTTCAAGTTGACCAAAAATAAAAAAAAAATTAACCAACACATTGAGTAGGAAGATACCCTGTCTCAAAAAAAGCATAAACAAATAAGCAGAAAAATAAACAAACAAACATTGACGTCACAGCTCACTGGCTACAGAGCGCACAAAGCCCTAGGTGCAATCCTATGTGCCACAACAAATTGAAACAAGCACTAAAATGGAATAGTCAAGCAGAAGGTAATTTAACTAGTCAGTTCATGGTGAATCCATAGAATGGAAGGTGCAGATAATTATAGGAACATGACAAATGAGTTGTGACTTTCTTGTTAAGAAAACAAAAGAGGGGCTGGGTGGTGGCTCAGTGGATAAAAGCTGAGATTCAGTTCTTAGAACACATGTTAAAAAAAAAAAGCCAGACACTTCAAACAATGTATTGAATGAACATCCTTTAAATATAAAAGTGAGAAATAAGAAAGCAACATAATCATGCCATCAGAAAGATAGCAGGAAGCAAGGACCCTAGTGTAAAGCTTGTAGCTGAAGGGTGGCTCGCCAGCTTCATTTCTTTAGTGGCCCCCGGAACAGTAAGATGTGAGGTTCTGGTGCATGAATCATATAATGGACCCATCCCTGACTCTGCTGAACACCAAGATTTTTCCGATCAGATTCAGACATAAAACTGGTGTTAGGGACCAGCTTGGCTATGTCCTTGGGCAACATGACGTGCCTGGCTGTAGTTCCCGCACCGCACTAACTGGTACTCCTCGTCGTTGTATTTGTCTGAATAGTAGGTTGGTCTGTGCGACATGACTGCTCTGCCTGAGGGCACTCAGCCCTGTGCCACAGGCTTTGCTTCTTGAGTTGAGCCACCAAGGCCACAACCCTGTCAGATGAGTGTGACTACAAAGCCCTAGTGTGCTCTGTACCCAGCAGGCCGTATTTGCCATCTCTCGAAAGCTTGTGAAATCAGATCATGGCTGTTACAGGAACGGTGTGAATTTGCTGTTGTGGTTTTTACTATTGGGTGTTGTATTTATGGTGACTTGGAGGTTTATATTTCAGTGTGTCAGAAACTCTCCAGTTTATCTGACAAATCTCGTCCATGTTACAAGTTTCAATTAAAGGAAGTTTTTATAACTTAAAGCTGTGGTTATGAGATTGTCCTGTCCCAATGCCATTGTGTGCCCCCTCCATGCCCTCTGAGCCATCTACCCTCCTGCTACCTAGGTGATACTATGGAATCATTCTGGTTCGGTGCCTTTTGGGTGGATGGCGAAAACATGGCTCTTTGCAATAAAGAACTTTACTTGGATATTGTAATAACTAATTTATAATCTATTTTAATTGGACTTACTGTAAAAACATTTGTTGAGGGGCTGGAGAGATGGCTCAGCAGTTAAGAGCACTGGCTGCTGTTCCAAAGGACTCAGGTTCAATTCCCAGCCCCCATATGGCAGTTCACAACTCTCTGTTACCCCAGTTCCAGGGGATCTGACACCTTCACACAGATATACATGCTGGCAAATCCATAAGATACATTAAATAAATAAATCTTTAAAAAATTAAAAAAAAAGAAGCCAGACAAGAGCTAAACATCTGCCATCCCTGTGCTCCTGTGGTGAGAAGGAATGTGGAGATAGGAAAATCGGCAGGAAGTTCTTGGGTCTGGTACCTCCACTTGATGAAGGGCAAGCTCAGGGGTGGGTGATAAGATGGACCACCTGGTAACATTAGTCCATTCTCAGTTGAGAGCCTATTTGAGGTTAGCTTTACAGCAATAGCTCTACACGATGGCGGTGGGAACAGTACCTAACACATTTGTAGTTATTTGATTATCAGTGTTGTTGTTTGAATGAGAAATTTCTCCTATAGGCTCATGTATTTGAATACTTGGTTTCCTCTTGGAGAAACAGGTCTCCTCCTGTTTGGGGAGCTTATGGGACCTTAAGGAGGTGGAAAGTTGATGGAGGAAGTACATCACTGGGAATGAACTTTGAGGGTTTATGGCTTCACCCTACTTCCTGTTCCTCTATTCTGCTTCCTGTGTGTGGATAAAAATGCGGTCAGCCAGCTTCCTGCTTCTGCTGCTGCATATACCCTGACATGAGGGTGCTATCTCCTTGGAATTGTTAGATATAATAAACCCTTCCTTCCCTAAGCTGCTTTGGTCTTCGTGTTTTATCACACTGATAAATAAAAATAATGAATGTTACTTAGCCTTAAGTAATGATTATGTATATTATCACCAAGGTCCACATATTGTGAATCTAATAAAACTTTTGGGGCAACTTTATCACAATTACTTTTTTTCCTCCAGCACAAATATGGAACTTATATTTGTTAACATTTCATTAAAGAATGACTGGGTTAAAGTCATTGTTTTTGATGTTTTTCAAAAATGATAGGATTTGGGAATTCTGCCAGGGATTGGGCAGGTGTGTGAAAGAGTCATGTGGTGTTTTCCAATCCTTTCATGTGACTTCCAGAAGCACAAGTATGAAATGACGCTCACAGAAGACATGGTCTAACTATCTGACTTTGTAAAAGCTATTTTGAACCATTTATAATTTATAGACATAAAATTAACACCTTAGTTTTTTGTTTGTTTGTTTTTTTGTTCTTTTGTTTTGTTTTAGAGAGGGTCTTATGTAACCCAGGATGGTCTTGAGTTCACTGTCCTTCTCCCTTTATCCTCCAAAGGCTGGGATTACAGCCATACAGCTTCATGCCCAGAAAAATTCATATCTTTTAAAATATACAATTTAATGACTCAGTATGTTTATAGAGTTGTGCAACCATCACCAATCATCACTTTAAAACATTCCCTCACTCCCCAGATAAACCCCGTGCTAATCTGAAGTCACTGCTCATCCATGCCAAGAATTCACACTTTCTGTCTCTCTGAATTAACTACAGAAATACTTGCAAAGCCACTGGAATGATTTTTCTCCCTCCCCTCTTTATATGTGCACATATACACAAACATGTATGCACAAATTTATATATACCTATTCTATTTTTATGTGTCTATACATTTATCTATAAATGCATATGTATGGAGGGATGTATAAAGGGGATGATTCAGATAGCACACATAGAAACATTCTAAGACTTTTAACTAACTTCAGGTGTTAGAAATAGGTCATAAAATCAAATGGAGAGGTGAGGATAAAGAGGAAATCTTTACTTGTTACCTGGAGCCCTGGAATGTGACAGGTAGTTATGTTAAACTATGGACCCTGGGACCAGTACCCCCAGTTTAAGACCTAGCACCTCCAGAATTCCCTCTATGTGCGATCTTTGGGGAGTCACTCAATGTCTTTGCTTCAGTTTTCTCATTTTTAAAATGGGAATGGTGTGAGAGCCTGCTTCATAGGCAGCTGGTCAGGCATGTGGAACAGCACCCATGGACTCAGAGGGAGAAAAATTCTGACATCCAGTAGTTAAACACTAAGTTGTTTATTGGTTTATTGGTGGTTAACACATTGGAGTATCTGGCGGGTGTGTGTATGTGTGTGTCTGCACACGTGTGTGGTATGTGATGCTAGACTGCAACCCCAGGTTCATGCTAAGCCAGCTCTCTACCGCTGAGCCACACTCCCAGCCCCAGAGTGACTGATGAATTTGGGCATCCACAGTTTCTCTCCTTTTCACTCTCCAGCTCATGAGCTCTGTTGCCTCATGGTTCCTGCTCTGTCGCTCTCTCAGTGGTTTTCTCCTTACTTACTCATCACTCTGCCAACTTCCAGCTCTTACCTTCTCTAACGTCTGACAGAAGATATGGCACATCAGACATGTCACAGCACAAGAAAGAATGTGCTGAAGTAATGCTGGTCAGCTCTGGTAGCAGGGCCTCAGCAGATAGAGATGGGGGTGGGGAGAGGGAGCAGGAAACAGAAAGACTGAAAATTGATTTTTTTTTTTTTTGTGAAGAGGTTGGCACAATTAAAGATTCCTAACACAGAGCATCCTATATACTACCGGGACATATGACACTTACTAGAGTACAGTTTTGTAAATGACTGAAAGATAGGAAATAAACAAATTTTAGAAATAATGTATTTTAGTGATCAAGGTTGCTAGTTTGTCTCTATTTTTTAACTATTGGGTTAAGCACATTTTCTCTAAGATGCAGTTATCACTTAATGTAGTAAACTTAATAGCTCCTGAAGCTTAAATTACATCATTCTTTAAAGGGGCTTGAGCATGGTGGCACATGCCTGCAGTCCCAGTGTTCCAGAGGCTGAGGCAGGAAGAATACCAACATTCCAAGTCAGACTGGGCTACACAGCGATTTCTAAGCCAGCCAGGACTGTAGAGTGCGATACTTTATTTCAATAAGCTTTCTAGGACGGAGCGTTTTTCTCCCTATGAGTTATGCAGAGGCAAAGCAGAGCAGAGCTGGGATGTCGTCCTGTTGAAAGAGAGCTTGCCGAGCATGCGCAAAGCCCTATGTAAATACCCAGCATTGTGTACACTGGTTGTGGTGGTGGCACATGCCTGAAATCTCAGCATGTGGGAGGCGGAGGCAGGAGGATCAAGAGGATAGTATCATCCTTGGTTATGTGTCCAGATCCAGATCAATTTGGCAGACACAGAGAGATAGAGAGAGAGAGAGAGAGAGAGAGAGAGAGAGAGACAGAGAGAGAGAGAGAGACAGAGAGATGACAGAGACAAAAGGAGGGAAACCCTGTACTAATTATTTAGTTAGGTGGAAATTTTTACATTCAAGAGAGAAGAAACATTTTAGACAAAATGTCTTCGTTTGCATCCTTCTGATCTGACCGGGCCCCACTTTCTTCAGCAATCCTCACATTCGCAGAGACTGTGCCAAGTTCTGACTTTGTCCAGCTCCTTCTGGAAGTGCTGACTATTCAAAACTGAGAAGAGACTCCACGTACTTGGAGGGATCTAGGACATGGCTCATGGTTTATTTCCCAGCTGTTTTCTGTTAACCTTGACTCTGAGAATTCTTTCCTCCGAGTAATTTATATATCAAGGCAGGATGCAGGTCCGAGGGGAGCCATATTCTAGAAGTGAGCTTAGTGGATGCAGAGCAGAGCAGGAAAGGACAGGATCACGTCAGCAAATTAAAGATGGTGGCTGTTCAGTTTCTATTTCTTTCTCACTCTCCCATATTTTTCTGCCCTCTTCTTTCTTGTATTTTATTGAGCTTTCATAGGTATACTGTAGGGTGCCCCAACTGGAGTGACTTATGTTTCTAGGATATCTTATATGACTATGGGCATGAGCAACAGTGCTTAGGGGATTATATGGATAACTACGACCAGCAGGTCCTACCTGATATCTTTAGGATGGCTTTTATTTATTTATTTTTTTAATGTGGGTTCTAAGAATGAAACTCGAGTCTGTATGCTTGAAGAGCAAATGCGTTACTGACTGAGCTATATCTCCAGCCTTAGGATGACTTTAAATTACAACAGATGCCGGCTGTTCCTAAGAAGGATGCAAGCTCTGCACTCAGTTTGCCGACATCACCCTTGCAAGCGGACCCAGTGTCCAGCAGGACTGCTGTTACTTGCCAGACCAAAGTCTTTTTCTCTGCAACAAAGCCTGCCATTGTGTCCCAGTGCAGGCCCCTGATCTTTCCCCAAAGGCCTTTTTGAACATGTGCACTTATTTCCATCCCTCCATGGACTGGACGCAATAATAGCCAGAGAACCATGGTAACCTGCCTTCCCCCTCGGACCATTCAGCAAGCGTTATCTGGTGCTCTCTGAAAGGCATGCAGGCAGCTGGACTGTGTGTTTAAGAGCTGTCCTCGGGGACTAGGGTCCCTGGTGCCTCTGTTGGAGGGCGAGGGAGGAATAAAGAGCTGAAGTGAGAAGGTGTCAGCACGCTCACTGACTCAGCTGTCCTGGGTCTAATCCCAGCTCACAACTGGATGTCCCGGGGTTTGAGGCAGGGCTCTCCTCTGGCTACCTTCCAGCTGTTTCCAAATGCACTGGAGAAAGTTCCATGTGATGTTTTTTCATGTAGCACCTGCTTGAACAATCCAACAGCCACGTTTTTTTTTCTCCTCTATTATACGGTACATCTGTTATTTTGCTGACATGGAAGCTAGCATAACAATTAGATTCATTCTTACCCAGTAAGTTGATTCCAGTGAAGCTTAAGAGGCCTCAGTGCTGTGGGATAACGCTCAGTGTATTCTGTAAGCGTTTATTCAAAGGAAGAACAAATTAAGAAATCCTGTCTACCGAGGCTGTTTGGGGTTGGGTCAGTGATGGGCCTTTCTCTGGAGCCCTTTCATCTCCCAGTGGCAAGGGGAAGAATTTAGATTGTCTGCATGAGAGCTAAGAGGATGAAGTCGGCCATCAGCCTTTACATTTGGTTTCTTTTACCTTCTTTTAAGTAAACGTGTATTTGGGGGAAGGTACCTTTTCGCGTTTGTTTTTGTTTCTGTGAGACACGGTCTCTCTATGTAGCCCTGGCTGTCCTGAAACTTGCTATGGAGAACAGGCTGGCCTGGCATTGTAGCTAACAGAGATCCACTTGCCTCTGCTGTTTGAGAACTGGGATCAAGGCATCCGGAGGGTGGGGGGTCAGGGTCCTGGCTCAGGAAGGTACTTTTAAAGAATCCTTCATTTTCCATCCACACAGCAATTTTGACATTTGAGACCTTGGTGAATTTCCTACAATGAAGACAAGAGCCAGGTGCTTTCCAATTTCACATTAGGATGAAAATCTGAGTCAGGTGTGAGGACAACATGCTTTGGGGCCAGCCCGGTCTACACAGTGTACACAGGTAAGACAGGGCTACACACAGAGATTCTGTCTAAAAGCGGGGAGAGTGCGAGCAACAAGATGCTTCAGTAGGTAAAGATGCTTGTTACCAAGCTGAGTCCAAACACATGAGGGCTGACTTGCGCATGCATTACAGCACCTGTGTGGCACCCATATGTACATATAACGTCAATGTTTGAATTGCTTCCAGTCCTGTTATAAGGAGCAATTCTGCATGAAATAATTTATGAGATCATCAATAGAGTGAAGAGCAATTTGTTTTCTGAGTTCTAGGGAAAAACCTTGGGTGCATTTTGCTGTTATAGATATGAAGTCTTCAAATGTGAAGTCTAGGAGTAATTTTTAAAGCTTTGAAATAAATTTGTAATCCTAGTGCTCAGGAAACAAAGACAGGAGTAGTGCCCTGAATTTCAGAGAAACTGAATCCCACAGCAAGTTCTAGGCTTGAAAAAGCTGTATAGAAAGCCCTTGTCTCAGGTACCAAGCAATCAAAATAAAAGAGTATATAAAAGCTTTGAGATCTTTCCCTTATGCATAGTCTCAACAAATATCTATTGAGCCCTGGTGCCAGACAACATGTCTAAGCACTGGAGAAGCATCAGCAAAGAACACAAAATCTTTACTCTCAGGGAACCAAGGTTCAAGTGTTGATAGATGCCAACTGGACAAGTGTACACAAAATATGTCAGGAAGACCTTAATGATCGTATTACTTGGGCAGTGTAAGCAGGGGTAAAAACATTAGGGGATTAAGTTCCAATCACTTGGGGCATGGGAAAATAAGCCATTGAAGTTTTGGCATTACCGTGTGTGTGTGTGTGTGTGTGTGTGTGTGTGTGTGTGTGTGTGTGTGTCTAAAGACTAGTAGTGATCAAACTCTTGGCACATATCATTTAATATGATTTATATAAGTGTCTTGCCATTCTTTTACATACCTGCCCCCACTTCTAGCAACAAGAAGGTGGGGCTGGCTAAGAATGGTAAAGGGTAAACGGAGAGCTGGTCTCACACATTCCAGCTACGGGAAACGTCTAAGTTCGGGCTGTGTTGGATCTCTGCTGCCTGATAATCATTCGTAAATATTGTTAGCTAGACTTCTCCCTGGAGGCTGTAGAGAGGGTGGCAGCTGCCCACATTGCTGCAGCTTACAGACTGGAGCTCACCTGGCCCTCTAATGCTTCTAGAGGTCACAGTCTCTCCAGAAATGGAGGCACTCTTATCAAACACGCATCTCCACGGCTCAATGCTTTTCTGTTTCTGTGTCAGGGTGGTTCCTCCCGGGTTTCGATGACCTGGGCAAAGGCAGAGCATGTCATGTCAACCCAGGCTTGTTTTCTCTAAATAGCTGCTTTCAATGGCAGTTCTCAGGCCCTTCTAGCCTTTGGTTGCCTTAACGATGTTATCCCCGAATGTTTCTGGGAAGGACCCATCTCGAGGATCAGAGAAGAAACAACAATGACTTTTTCATCAGCCTCCCTCACCTATCTGAGTTTGATCCTGTTGAAGTTGAACTTGGCCCCTGTGGTGGAAGTAGCTTTTATCAGACAGACAATGAAAAACAGTTGCAGCTTAGATTCACGCAAGACAAAACTAAAAACGGGCTGATGGGATGGTTCAGTGAGTGAACACGAATGGCCCTCTATCCTCAGGACTAAGTCTGATCCCTGGAACCCACTCTGGAAGGAGGGAACGCACTCCAGAAATTACTCTTCTCACTTCCACACATGGCATGCGTACCCACCTTCACACACATGTATTCTATACACACATTAATTAAAAATTAAATTAAATTTAAAAACATAAAAACATACAAGAAATACTTATTTTTAAAAGAAATACATCATTACAGAGACGTATTTAATTAAGTAATTACACTGCTGAGGGGCAGAGTTAGGGGAGCAAACACTCGGGAGTCCCCTCTGTTTCAGACGCTTTACACAGGCCATCTCAGTGGACTCTCTTATTTATATTTGTGCTAATGCTTGCAATCACCCAGATAATAAAGCAATTATATCTGACTCCGCTTTGGGCTGGGATTTCTGAGATCCTGGGAGGCAAGTTATTTGGCATGTGGTAGAATAGACTGGGAATTCAGTTTTCCCTCATTTTCATAAAAAGCCATGTAGATTCCAATAGGATGGGGAGAAACGTGCAGATTGGCTACCCTTTCGTAGGATGGGGTAGTACGCATGGCGAAGGGTAATGAAGGAAGGGGGCACCCTGCCACTTAGTGTACTATGTCAGTTGTCAGAATCTTAAGTCTTTCTGCTTCTTGGCTTTGTGCGTGTGCATGCGTGTGTGTGTGTGTGTGTGTGTGTGTGTGTGTAACCTTATACTGGCAATAACCTTCATATGTTTCTTATTTAATGTTATTTATTTGATTTTACTATGTATCACTATGAACCCAGGCAATCCCCTTGTCTCGGCCTCCCAACTGTTGTAGTTCCAGGTATCTCACCTCTACACCCAGCTTCTTGTTTTGTGGAGCTAAGGTGGTAACAACAACAACAAAACTAAGTATGTTATTATTTACTTATCAATATAAATGCTCAGGGCTTCACACATTCTAGATAAAAGATGATCTATTGTAAGATCTCACAGACACAGCCTTTATCCCCAGCATGGCATAAAACTGATTACAGTGGCACACACCTGTGATCCCAGCAGCACACACGAGCCGGAGGCAGGAAGATCAACAGTTCAAGGCCATTCTTGGCCACGTAGTCGCCACCATCACATCCTGAGGCTCTCAAGACAGTGTGGGGAAGTGCGTAGTTGAATTTCAGGAGGAGAGAAAAATGTATCTAAATGGACTGAGCAGTGAGTGCAGTCTGTACTGGCACTGTCTTTATCGCTGCTCTCTTCGGGTTGCTCTTCGGAACCAGCCTGTGTGCTTCTCTAGATGTGGCACTGGCACTGGCATCGCAAAGATGAACTGACGGTCAGTGGCCAGGGAGGCTCATCTGGGAAGCAGGGTCAGAGACTAGTGAAGAGCTACGGTAAGATTCAAATCCCTGGCTGTGTTACAGAAGGTAGTGTGTACAAATTGGTCCCACCAGGAAAATCCTCCTCCTCTCTGCCCTCCTCCTCTCCCTTTCCTCCTCCTCCTCTTCCTCCTCTTGTTCTTAGTGATAAGGATCACACCTAGGGTTTTGCACACACTAGCCAAGTTTTGTACCACTGAGCACATTCCCAGCCCTTGTGTTTTGGTTTTGTCCTGTCTAGTTCAAGTTGGCTTGACATTCTCTGTAACCCAGGTTAGCTTCCAACTGCAGATGCCTTTGCCTCTGACTCTCATGTGCTAAGGCCATAGGCTTGCCCTACCACACAGTGGAGTCGGTGGAGGGAAGGGCACACCACAAGCAATACAGCTCAGAACGTGGAAGCATGAAGTCCAAGAGAGAGCAATAAGAGAGCAATCATTTTCCTCTGCTTGACTTTAATAGACTCGCTAAAGAGTTCCTTAGAAAATGGCAATGTTTTCATGTTCTTAAATTCTGCAGGTGTTCAGAGATGACAAGCCACTTAATTGAGAGCCAAGCGGCCACAGCTTGCAATAAGGTCCTAGGATTTACCGTGGGAAGAAGATACATGAGTCAAGAAGATAAAGATTTTCTGGGAGAACAGCTTACGTGAACAGAAACTGCAATACGATGTCAAAGAAGTTCTGCCAAGATGTCGTAACTCATTCTTCACTAAAATGAGTAATTCTTTTCCAGGACGCCCAGTGACATGAGGACAGGTTTTCACAAGCTGGAAATTTTAACATCCTCCCGCAACCATTTCTTTTCTTCCTTTCTGTTTCTGATTGTCTTCTTTTGAAACAGGGTCTCATGTAGCACAGGACAGTGTCAGACATGCTAGGTAGCCAAGGGTCACCCTGAACTTCTATTCTCCTGTCACTACCTCCTAAGTGCTAGTATTACATACATGTACCACCATGCCTCACTGCCCTTATTTTCAAATGCACAACCAGTTCTCAACAATTCTTCATGTATACAATACATAGCTTTTCAGGTATTGCCCAACTTGTTTATTTAATTACTTGTAGTTGTTTGAGTCTCATATACCTCAGGCTGGTCTTGAATCTTAATGACCTGGAACATCATGTTCTCTTGCCTCCCAAGAGCTGAGATTACACTTAGTGTGGCCCACTAAGCCCCACTCCTAAAGTTTCATTTAACTTTTCCAGATTCTTTACTAAGACAGTTGTGACTTGGGTTGTACTTAAAACACAGAACCTTCTTCTAAACATGTTTCTAAGAAAGGCCAAGTCGTTTGGGTGCCCCTTGTTCTTTGATAATATCAGTGTCTTTATTCTGATTTCTTTGAAGCCATGTTTGTTGTTCTAGCTGTCTTACAGCACTCACAATGGATCTCTTTATTATTTCATTGGGAAACAATTATCGAGCATGCTCACACCTTCCCAGCCTCTCTGCCGAAAGCCCCACAGCTGAATTTGCATGTTCAGTCCCTGTTCTTCACTGCTCTCTCCATTCTTTGAGAGTTCACAGATAGTACTTCCTCCACCCTGGAGAACTTCCACTTCTGCGTCTGTCACTCTGCCCTGTAATTGTTTGTTTACACATCTGTTTCCTCCAGGAGACTCTGGGCTCTCTGAGGTCGGAAATTTTGTCTTGTTCCACTTTGCAGTTTCCTGTTGTCTGTAGAGGAATCCGGAGCAGAAAGGTGGCCCACCCATCGCAAGCATGTGGCCAGCTACCTCTGAATTTGCACCTTCTTAGTCTTATCTATCTTATCGCCTTCTAATTCCTGTTATGGGTAGAGCTGTTCTATCGCCAAAAGTCATCTGAAAGAAAAAAAGTGTTCAAGTGACTTGGAGAGTTCAAAAGGAAAATAGTTCTCTCGGTATTCTTGAGGCATAACGAAGTTCTAGTACTGGGAAGATAGAAGATAGTAAATAAATGAATCTTTATGAATGACATAATAATAATATGTTAATATTTATACAGGCTTCAGTGTAATTTATCAGAAACTATATTATCATTCCGTGAGTGTGTGCATGTATGTGCATGAGTGTGTGCATGGAAGTTGAGGCTCAGTAAGTGTAGCTACAAAGTGGTGGAGTCAGTTCTCAAACCTACGTGTTATTCGATGGTGCAAAAGCTAATTGTTCGTTAGCTCACTTGTCCCAGGATTTCAGATGGGGGCAATTCTTGCTGTTTCCCGAAGGTTATGCAGTTGGTATGTCATTAATTTCATACCCAAGGTTCTTTTTCTTCTCATGGAATTACACACTGGATGTTGTAGTGTTATTTTTCTCCTATCTGCAGGTAATATCTACAGCAGAAGGCAGTGAGCAGAGAGTAGCATGTGGCTCTGCCAGCTGTGATAAATGTGCCATGGGCAACATCTTAAACTTCGTGACAGTGCAAAGCAGCGTAGACTCAGCAGCCACTTCCCAGAGGCTCATTCTAAGATGTGCTGTGTGGCACAGGAAACTTTCCTCCAGTGAGCTGTGCTTTTTCGTTCTTGAGGCAGAGTCGCACTGTGTAGCATTGACTGGCCTGGACCTCCCCATATAGACCAGGCTGGTCATTTGCAGTGATCCTCCGGCTTCTGTCTCTTAAGTGCTGGGATTATAGGTGTATGACTTCATGCCTGACTTCTAATCATTTCTTTCTTTTTCCAAAATTAAGTAAAATTAAAAAATTAATTGAAAAAATTGTATGTGTTTATCATGTATATATTCTAGAATACTTATGTCATGGAATAACAAAATAGAATTATTAGAGTTGCTCACACACATCAGTTTTTATGGGGAGAACAACCTCCAAAGAGTCTTTTCAAGATTCTGAGTGCCAAGTCTCTGAGTGAAGAGGGCCTTGCTGTGGAGAAGCAAGAGAGTGGTCTCTGTTCCCCTTTACCTTCTAGACTGACTTCCTTAAGTAGTCCTTGCCCTTCACTGTCTCAGCCTCTTTCTATTTTTAAATTTTGGCCCCATGTCAGAGCCAGGATCAGTACAGCTTTGCTTCCTCATTTGCAAAACTGGGGAAAACAAAGGCACTACCTCACATGCGCATGATGGCACAGTGTGCTATGTGATCTGTGCAGGCTGGGGAGGCACCTGAAGGAGATATGACAGGTGGAGATGCCAGGCAAAAAATTTAAATGAGTGCTGATGGGCTGGAGGGGACACGGAGAACAGGCCAGGGTTCCAGCATAAAACAGAACCAGAGCAGGCTAAATTCACAGCCCATGCACTTTCTTAAACAGCAAGCAAAAGCCTGAGAGTACAGCTCAGTAGCAGCCAACTTTGTTACCACATGCCAAGCCCTGGGTACAGACCCAGACTGCTCCAGCAACAATAAAACAAGAAGAACCAGCAAGTGAAGAATAGTTCCTATTTCTTCATGCCACTGGAGGCTCCCAAAGAGGCTAATGGGCATGCCCTAGATGAGAACGAAGCTGACCGTTATCCCCATTATCAGCCAAGCCAGAGTGTTCTTCCTACCGCAGACGCATTGGGAATAGGCCTTTAGTACAATGGCATCCCCATCCTACATTATTCTAGTTGGAATCAGTGAGTGGCTGTTTTTCTACCAAGACTAGAGAGTCTAAGCTGTGCTCCTGTGTAAGAAATACTAGAAGTATCTATGGTTGACTCTGCCACCTGGATCGAAGTGGGGAAAAAAATCAGAATTACCCTGAGCCACTTATAGGTGTGGCTGTTGTTGATTAATTTGTTACTATCTTGGTGAAACTCTCTCTGCAGTAAAATCCTGAACGCTCAGGTCTGAGAGGGATTTGGGGAGCCATATAATCCCTTTCTCAGCTTCAAAGACAGTGCAGGAAGATAAGAAGATAAAAGCCCAGGCAGTGATTGAAGGGCTTCACTGAAGAGGGCTAGAGTCCAGTTTCAATTCCCAGCTCGGACATTTGCCATTGATTGGCCTGTTTACCTGGGACAAATCTCATGCTGGAAAACCCTGTAGCGCTGCCTGACTTACGTTCCTGTTTCCACAACAGTGAAGGACAGGGACACACGCTTTGGCTGCTTCTCTGGTGAGAGGAATGTTCTGAATGACCATCTTCAGGACAAGCGGGGTGAGTTTGAAGCCAAAACTGATCCAGCATCCATCTCGGTGATGTGCTCATAGAAGCAGGAGCGCAGCTCATAGAAGAGGGGAGATGTGATGGCCTCAGGCACAGGCGCTGTTCATTGTATTTCACCTGCAACGAATGGGAAGGCCCATCTAACCAGAACTACCTTGGATAAATCTGTTCCTCCAGACATTGATTCCTCTGAGCTAAAAAGAGATTCTTTTTTAATAGTGCTGTATCATGGGAGCGTTAACTCCCTTGTTAACTTCAGACAACAAAAGCCACCTGGACCCACATGGTGGAAGGAGCGAAAGAACTGACTCTTGCAAATTGTTCTCTGACCTTCATGTGAATGCCAAGGCACGTGTGTACACACATGTGGTGGTTTGAAAGAAAATGGCCCCCAAAGGGACTGACACTATTGGGAGGTGTGGCCTTGTTAGAGGAAGTGTGTCACTATGGAGGCGGGCTTTGAGATCTCATATATGTCCAGACCACCCCAGTGTCTCAGACCATTTCCTGTTGCCTTCACAAGATGGAGAACTCTCAGCTACCTCGCCAACACCATGTCTTCTTGCATGCCACCATGTCCTGTCATGATGATAATGAACTAAACCTCTGAAACTGTAAGCCACCCAATCAAATGTTTTCCTTTATAGGAGTGGCTTTGGTGTCTCTTCACAGCAATAGAAACCCTAACTAAGAAAACATACATAAATAAATATGTGAGGAGTGATGGAGGATGGAAAGCTGACATTGATTTTTGGTCCCTGTATGTCCAATTACATACAAATGTACTCACAAATATAAATGTATGCATGCACACATACATACACAGAAAAAGAATGTAAAAGGATACATATAATAGACACACATATACATAAATACACCAGACATACACATACATTTTATATCTAAATATACATATATACACCCATGAAGGAAAACATATCCTTTCTAAAGAGCTACTGTAGAATTTCTAGTACCTCACAGTGTAGGTGAGCTGAGCCAGCAGGCCCTCCAGGTGTCTGGTGGCTCCAAGGAAGCAGGGCCCGCCCTCACTCTAGAGCAAACAAGCTGGTCCTCAGCATGTCTGTAATTAGTCTGTTTACTCTGTACACTTGAAGCTGAGTTTACAGGCCTGCTAAGGAGAACCTGATACACCTAAGCCTGGGTAGCTCTCTATGAAAGGTCAATTACAGCTCTGCAAATTGTATCAGCATCTTGCCAAAAGAGCGGGCAGTTGTTGGTGTGGACCCAGGATGAATCACCTGCCTCAAGGCGAGGTGTTTGCAAAGGAAAACTTCAAAGCAAGTGAGCCCCCAAGGAGATTGAGCAGCGGTGGCCCTGTGTCCTGCAGCACTGCCTCTGTTCCGTTTCAGTCAGCATGGACACAGCTGGATAGGAAGAGTAAGTGCCCAAGTCCTAAGGACAGCAGGAATAGTTTTCACTTGGTTATTTGTTCATAAGTAACCAGTGAAAGAAAAGACTAGGGGGGATTCTCAGCACAAAGAAAGGAGAAATTCTTTCACAGATTGTGTTTGTTCTTTCTTTTTCTTTGTTCTGTTACTATGACAAAGTACTGGAGGCAAGATAAACATGGAAGGTAGAATGGTTTCTGTAAGCCCCAGTCTCGGAGGTATCAGTCCATGGTCAGCTGACTCCACTGATTTGATTGGCTATAGGGTGAGTCAGATCTGTAGGCAGTGAAGAATGTATCTGAGGAAGCTGTTCAGTTCATGGGGTAGGAGAGAGAGCCAGAGCAATGGTATTGGGAAAAGAAAGATATATCTATCCTAGGATCCACATTGAAGCCTTGTCTTGATAAATAAAATTAAATAAATAATTCTTTTTATTTTTCACTTTTTGCTAATAAAAGTAAAATAAATACTTAAATATTACTTATCCCTGAGTTGTGCAGCCATGTGTGGAGAAAAAAATAACTAATTTGGGATAGATAGAAGTCTTAAACCCCAAATAGGTAAACTAGTGAAACACATCAGAATGTCTCAAAGAAACTGACTTAAACAAATTAAAAATAATCATTCCAGCATTTGGGAAAGTGAGGCAGGAAGATCCTGAGGTCAGGGACTGCTTGGTCTACACAGTAAGTTCAAAGACAGTCAGGTAAGTCATAGCAAGATCTTACCTCAAAAAAACATGTCTTAATGACTTCATGCTCTTGTACCTTTTGTGAGCCATACACCTGTGAGAATCTGATAACTTATGAGTTTTTGACCAAATCATGTTCATAAAGACATAATGATCTAGGCATGGTGACACATGCTTATAGGCCTAGTTACTTGTGAGACTGAGACAGGTGGATCACCTGAAATAGCCTGAGCAAGACAGAGAACCTCTCTCACAAAGTACTAAAAAAGTAAGCACAAATAAAACACAAAAGATTAACAAAGAAACTAAGCTTTGGAAATGTGTTCATCAAAAACTGTCACATTAGAGATGCCATTTTATTAATATATTAAATAATGATTGCTAGTAGATCCAATGGCAAACAGAGTAATAGTGATGAATATAAGTTAGGTTTTGATTATAGTGTCTATTATGACTACTGGTGTTGCTGAGGTCACTACTATGTTATCTACAAGCAACATGGTTCTTTTCTTGTTTGTCTTTTACTTTCTTTTCCCTTTTCTCTTTTTAGACAGGGTCTATGTAGCCCAAGCTGACCTTGAATTTTATATGTAGCTGAGGATGAACTTGAACTTCTGATCCCCTCTTCCCAGCTTCCAAAGGTATGTATCACAGTGCCTGGCCCTTGCCTGAGTGTTTGAGTTCCCTGGATTCTCATCATGAGTTTATCCTCCACTGGAATTCAAATCCAGGTTTAATATTACCATGTATAGCTACTGCTTCTATGGTAATTGGTGTCACTATGGTTCTTTTAAGGCAAAGACTCACAATATGGGCCAGACTGGCCTTGAACTCTCTCAGTCTTTCTGCTTTAACCTCCCAAGTACTGGGATTACACCTGTGGGAGTCACCATACGCAGCTGATTACAATTAAGGAGATAGAGGGTATAGTCACACAGAAACATTCATTACTTCTCAGTTCCAATAGGTCACTCCTAAAAAATTTCTTCTAGCACCAGAGGAAAATAATACACTAACCATAATTCACCACGTGACAACAGAGTCATGAAAACACTATGTATTTGCTCTGCAATTATGTTGGGTGCCTGACTTCTCGGCATTTGCCCTTTCATCTTAGAGCTGTTAAAGACAGGTGTTGGGTGGGAAATAGGGATAGCTCCTGGGCAGCTCTTCTTGGACCATTTGTCAAGATTCCTGGCACCAGCTATCTCCTGGCTTCTCACACTGAATGGAAGGAAGGGTGAAAAAGTTGCTTGCATTATGTTGGTGAAAACTTAGTCCTTGGCCCGGGGGACAGAAATCCCCTGAAACTAGCTATCTGAAAATGAAACGTGTGCATTTCTCTTTACATGCTTCCTTAAAGGCCCCAACTGTGGTTGTGTAACTCAGAAAAGGGGAGAGAAGTGCTGTGACCTTCTTGGACAGGCCGTTGTCTTCATCAGAGTTCTAGGGACACCATGACCATGGCGGCTCTTACAGAAGAAAGCATCTAACTGGAGCAGGCTTACAGTTCAGGGGTTTAGTACATTTTCATCATGGTGGGAAGCATGGTGGCATGCAGGCAGACATGGTGCTGGAGAACAGCTGAGACTTCTACATCTGGACATCAGGCAGTAGGCAGAGAAAGAGAGACTATGCCTGGCTTGAGCATTTGAAACCTCAAAGCCCACCTGCAGTGACACACTTCCTCCAACAAGGCCACACCTCCTAACAGTGCCACTCCTTGGTGACCAAGCATTCAAATCTATGAGCCTATGGGGGCTCTTCCTATTCAAATTGCTACAGTCATGATGATGGAGTCTTAGGTCTGGCTGCACTTGGCACCCACAATGGCAGAAAGCTTAGTGACCCCTTATGTTGCCATTCTCTGTGACTTACTGATAGTAGGGTTGCTCTACACTAAAGGTGATGGAGACTCATTGCACTGAGCACCAGGAGATGAGGGTCCAGTTTTAGCACCTACACTGACCATATCGACGAGCATTCTTTGCCGTCTCTCAGTCCTGAGCCCTTCACTAAGATGAATAGAGTTAGCGTGGATAGTTTTTTGGCGGGGAGAGGGTTGATGTCCTCTTATGCAGGGCAGGTTGACATCGAATCCACTATGTAGCTGGGATGACGTAGGCACACTCCTCCCCCTACTTCTACCTTCTGAGTGCTGGGATTACAGGCATGTGCTACCTAGCCCAGCTCTGAGTCTTTTGTTAAGTTATTGTATTTATCTCCTAGGTCTGCCATAACAAAGTGCCAGAAATCAGCTTCATCCATATCTTTACTGTGCTGGGTGCTGTTTAGCAGGTTTGGTTCTTTTATGTGCCTTGAGGACAGGATATGTTTTATGCCTCTGTCTTGGCTTATAGATGTCTGGGTCTTTGCTTATAGATGTCTGGACCTTTGCTTATAGAAGGCTGGACCTTGGCTTATAGATGGCTATTTCCTCTTCATTCTCTGTTGCTCCTAAGATTTGCTCTCTTTACATCTCTGGGGTTCAAATGTCCCTTTTGTAAGGACACCAGTCACGGTGGAATAAAGCTTACACAAATGACCTCACTCTAATCTGATTACCTCTGCAAAATCCCCTTTTCCAAACATTCTGCGGGTGAACAGATGACTTGCAGGGAAAGGGAATGTGATTCATCCCTGAACAGTGACCTTCGGGCACTTCCTTGTATTAGAGGCACTTAGGCAAGCATTCAAATTGTCTGAGGTGTCATGGTGAATTCTAGATTCTCCCTAAAGGAAGAAGCTTGGCCCTAACTTCCAAGGCCCTAAAAGGACAGTACTCTTTGCAGTCTGTTAGAGGGGCCACAGAAGCCTTGTTAGAAACATACTTTTCTCATGAGTCCAACAAAAGACTAGAAAGTGGTCATGGCTTTCATCCCGGGGAAAGCACAGAAAGCAGGCATGAGCTCTCAGCACTGTTGAAAGCAGGCAGTCTTCACTGTGACTAATCTTTCAAGGCTGCTGGAGACTGGGGAGTAGAAGAGGGGTTGGAGGCTAGCGGCAGTTTCTTCCTCTAGGCAGGGGACAGGCCTGTCCCAACTGACACTTGCCCTTTCAGCCCAACCTTCAACACAGAGTCAACCAGTTTCTAACTATGGAGCTCACAGAACTCTCAGATGTCCACCCTGGTCTTAGGAGTTAATTGCTGGTTGTTCACAGGGTGTTATTTACTCTCTGGCATTTTATCTCTGTTTATAAAGTATCTACTGAGTTTCCCTCCCAACTTTAATGTGGGATAATTGAAATTAGAGAAAAAATAAGTCAAAAGGAGCCAAGTAACAAAGTCTGAAGTTCTCATCTATATAATAGATAACACAGCTGAGTTGCTTATCTAAAACATGCTCTGTCTGTGGTTGGCCAACTCTCTAGTGGTTCTTAAACCTGAAAAAGTCAGAAAATGCCTTTTAATTATCAAGGAATTTCCACAATTCCTAGAATGCAACTGCAAGATTTGATGACTCATTTTTCTTCTTGGGCACAAGTTCTCAGGCAGCTCACACTGCTGTTATTGGACTTTGTAGCGGAGGATGACTCTATACTCCTTATCTTTTCACCTCAGCCTTTCCAAATGCTCAGATTATAGGAGTGTGCCACAAAACCAGTTCGATGGGTCTATTATTATTGTTTCATTAGTGTTTCCTTATTTATCACAGTATCTTGTATCTGCACTGTCACCTATGAATGAAAACAATTAAAATGTAACTCTATGACCGAAAAACAGTAGAAGAAAATTTAAAACTATTAGTTTTCAACTTTTAAGAGGGTATATTTAATATATATTTATATATTAAATCTATTTAAAAGGAGGGCCTATCACCCTACTTTCCATCCTCAGAGAAGATCATGCTGTTCTTGTTTAGGACATCCTTTCTCCTTCCTTCCCTGCTTCCCTTCTTAAGACAGGGTCTCCTATATCCTACGCTGGCTTTGAACTTACTGTGTAGCCAAGGCTGGCCTTGAACTTCTGATTCTCTTGCCTCCACAACCCTACACTGAGATTATAGGTGTGTGCCACCATGCCTTGGGTGGGGGTGACTGGGGCAGAGCAGTGTAAGGTAAGGTAAGGACAGAAAAGCACAGATCTGCATCCCCACCCAACACACTTCTTCAACTTCTCACTTGAATTCAGTGATTTTGATTCTGATTTAGGCTTGATCTATTTTCATTAGTCATTTGTTTTTACCCTGTTGTTGGCTTTAGGGAATGTGTTTTTCCTTTTTATAAACACTCTTCCTTTTTTTTGAACTTATGATTCATGGAGAAGGCAACTGACAGCCACATGTCCAGCGGCTTCTTTCTTCTATCTAATGTTAGTCACACCAACTGTGGTCTGTAGGTCAATGTGGCCTCTTGGTGTCCCTGGTCTTTGTCTGCTCGACTTTCTAAGCCCCTGGGGCAGGGATCTTCTTACATTGCTTTGTTGTATATTCTCTGCTGAGTAGTCCTGGAGAGTATACAAACTGGTAAGATCTGGTTCTGAATCTGAAGTCAGCGAGGCTGCTGCTCACACTCTCTTGGGGAGGCAGGGTGTGCACAATTCCCACTTCACGTACCACGAGGTAAGGGGGCAAAGGTAAGCTGGAAAGCAGCGTAAAAGAGAATCAAGGAAACCCAAGCCTTCTGCATTAATGCTGAAGAGAAGTCACAGGTCAACTCAAGCCCTGCAAAAGCGCTGCATTGCCAGAGATCTGCTGAATAGACAAAGTAGAAAAGTTGCTGGTCCTCTGGAGCTAATCAGATTGGAAAAGAATACGTCTTCATTGGCTTCAGAGAGTCAACGGAGCTTTGAAAAATGGGAGGCATGCAGGGAGTGGTGGCTCACACTTTAATCCTAGCGCTCGGGAGGCAGAGGCAGGCAGATCTCTGATTTGGGGGTCAGCCTGGTCTATAGAGTGAGCTCCGAAACAGCCAGGGCAATGTAGAGAGACCCTGTCTCAAAAAAGATAAAAAGAAAGAGAAACATGAGGCTGATACACGGCCTTGTCTAGAAGCTGCTCTCACTGCTCTGGGCTCTGAAGGAACTTTTGTGTGGCTCTCAGAGGGTGTAGAGGTCATTGCTGCGTCTTGTGGGAGTTTGCTAGAAGTCTTCTCTCACCTCAAGTCAGGCTACGTCTGGGCAATCCCTTATTCACTTTATTAAGTTGGCTCAAGGTTGGTCCTTAAAAATCCTTATTATGTATTTGGGGTCCACTATTTATAAATATCCAAGGAAGACCACTCTATCTCTCCTCAAAAAAATAGCTAAATAAAAAAAAATTCAGGTACAGTGGGCATATCTGCACTCCCAGTACTTTGGAATTCAAGGCAGAATGAGTTCAAGACCAGCCTAAGCTATGTACAAAACCCTGTCTCTAGATAAATAAAGAAACAAAATGATCACAGAAAATAAGACAATTGATGGGGAAAAGTCTCAGAAATTAGGGCAAGTAAAGAGTAAAGAAAATATCAACACAGTAGTCTTTATGAGAGGAAGAAAGCCCTGCCCATAGAGTTGCTCAGGGGACCAGAGGCTTCTGGGAAGCCACTTTTTGATTACTGCCTCTGGGCTGTTGCTGAGCCACCTCTGGAGGCAGGTGTGAAGTGTGGCTCTTTCTGGAATCCCCACCACCCAGGGGACCCTGGGATAAAAGAGCAGCCAGGGACAAGCTCCGGTGCCAATGCTGAGCCAAGTAGTATGTGTCTGAATATGAAATGTTTGCCAGTTCCTCAGTCTCCCCTGGAGGGTTTCATGCTAAAGGGGTCAAGAGACAGGGAGTGTGTGTCAGGGGGAGGGCTGTTCACTGGGTTGACTTGGGCAGCAGAGGAGTTTCTGACCTTGATGGGAGGATGTTTGCAGCTTCTTCAGAGGTCTGGATGAACGTCTGTCTCCAGAGGAACGTGAGGCATAAGAGGGCACAGAGATAACAAAGCCAAGCTAACAGTCATCTAGCAAGCTTGCCGAAGTGACAGGGTGAGATGAGAGTCAAAAGAGTTTGGCAGATCTCCAGGATGCCACCCCATGGGTGCATTAGGACACAAATCAAGGTAGGATATAATGACACGTAATGAAGATAGCTAACATACGGCATGCCTGGAGTGCTGTGGGAAAATATGCCTTTGGATTATTCCGTAAAGGGTGAGAAGTGAGCTTGAACATATGACAACAATAAAATGAGTATATTTTAGCACTAAAGCAAGGATGAAAGCTACATAAACCCAGATTTAGTATTTTGCCTGTTGGCTGACTTTGTATGAATCCTATTGTGCTGTTTGTTTTCTATTTTTATTTTTATTTTTGTCAACTTGAAAAAAAGTGAGGTGATTTGGGAAGAAGGACTCTCAATAGAGAAAGTGCCCAGCCCCCAAATTGGGCTGTGAACAAGTCTGTGTGGTGTTTTCTTGATTATTGATTGATGTGGAAGGGCCAAGCACAATGAAGGCTGTCACTCCTCTGGGTTGTGTATGAAAGCAGGCTGAGCAAGCAGTAAGCAGGATTTTATGGCATCTGCTTCACGTCCTGCCTTAACTTCCCTTTGCGATGGTCTGTGATTGACACATGTCAGCTGAAATAAGTTCTTTCCTTCCCAAGATGCTTGTGTCGCATCAATAGAAAGCAGCCAAAAACAAACAAACAAACAAATAGGACAAGAGCAAGTTCTAAGAGTTCTGAAATGCTACATAGAATCACCATTTCTCACTGCTTTGGACTCAGTAATATATAAGTGGAAAAACATCAAAACTGTCACTAATAGAGCAGTTTTCCTTGTAATTAGATTTTGTCCTCACACATCAAATAGTGCTAGTTGTACACTTTCCTTTCAGCTTTATTTTATTTATTTATCATGACAGGCTGTCGCTCTGTCCTTAGCTGGCAAAATCTCATTATGTAGACTAGGTCTGAATTTGAATTTAAGGCAAGCCCCCCCGATTCCCTCGCTCCAGCCTCGGTGGTGTGGGCACAGGCGTCAGTCATCATCCTTGGCGTCCAACAGTTTGGTTTTATTGGATGTTCTAGAATTTATTTCCTACAGAATGGACTACAAACACCCTTGAATTGGCTTTACATTATGTCCCTGAAGTAAAGCAGTTGTAACCTAAAATTCTTCAATTTGGCAATTTAGGTTTAGACTAAAGCCATTCACCTAAGCTATCTAACTGAAGGGATCAAGACTGGGAATTTTTTTTAATAGCTGGGTGTAGTGGTGCATGCCTATAATCCTAACACTTGGGAGGTTGAGATAGAAAGATTGTGAGTTCAAGCTAGCCTGGGCTATATAGTGAGACTGTCTCGAACTAAGAACAGATAGGGTTGTAAGATGGCCCTGTGTGTAAAAGCGCTTGTCATGTAAGTCTGAGAATCTGAAGCCCATCCCTGGGAACCATGATACAAAGACAGAATTGAATACCAAATGTCATCCTCTGATCTTCACAAGTGTTTGGTGGTACACACACACACACACAGACAAAACAAAACAATCAAAAAATCCATAAACTAAAACCAAAACCCAAAACAAAACTACAACAGAAAACCCATTAAATTATAGTTTAAAGATACATCATTAAGAACATTTTTTTTTAATTCACATTCTGTTTTGTGCACGGGAGTGTTCACAGGCACTATGGCAAACACGGAGTTGGTTCTCCCCTTGTGCCTCGTGGGTCCCATTAGTTACCCTTTTAGTGATTGTGTACCAATACTCCTGTTACCAAACCCACTAAACATTTGCTAGTATCTTGTCTGTTCTGCTATCAATACTATTGATCACCTTTCAGTCAATGCCGTTGGCTCCTGCTTTAGAACTCAGTGCCTGCTAACCTCTTACCTCTGTGAGTTCCTCTGTCTTTTTAACCTTTCTCAAACCTCATCTAACTTTGTTGTTGTTTGTTTGTTTCTGTATTTTTTTGAAACAAAGTATTTTATGTAGCCCCAAACTTTGGTCCCCTGTCTTTGTCTTTCTAGTGCTGTGATTATAGGCTGACGCCAAAACAGTTTTCATTCTGATGTGTTGTCTTAGGACCAATGAGAAGGCACAGGGGTTGAGGGTGCTTGGTGCCAAACTTGACAAATTGAACTGGGTCTTCGGAATTATGCCGTAGAAGGGGAGAGCTGACTCCCATTAACTGTCTTCTGTTCTCCCCACACATCACGACACACCCACACACATATACACAAATAGTAAATGAAATAAAAATCAGACAGACAAAATTCTGCCTAACTATCATGGAGTTATTATGAAGACTAAATTAGCTCATGGATATATGCACCAACTGCAGTGCATGGTAAATGAAAATTATTGAACAGCACAAAGCAAGTTTTGAAGATGTTAAGTCTCTTTGTGGCTCCTGCAGAGCTCACAGTGAAGTCCAGCTCTGTGGTACGGCAGGTGAAATGCTCTCTGTGAAGGCTTCCTGCTGCATCCACACATTTGGTCCTGCTTTGCTGTGCTATGAATTCCCCTAGACCCCAGTTCCTGTGGCTAACCTGAAGATGTCCCTTAGAGCTGCTTCAGGCTCTCCCTCCTGCAGGCCTTTCAGTGAGCCAGTTTTCCCTGCTTCTCATATCTGTGCATAGACTGTGGCTATGGAATGGAGTGCTGTTTTGTTTTTTTTTTTCCCTGTCTAGCTTTTTTTAATTGTCTAGCTTCCTCCCTACATTGAAGGCCTCCTGGGAAAGTCTTATCTTTTCTTGAACCTCACATAGGCCTGAGTGGATTTGTTGTAAATGATTGCCTCTGTAACTATGGAGGTTTAGAATTCCCACTAGCTGCTATCCTAAAGCCAGCAAGCCCAGCAAAGCCAAAGGTTCATATGAAGGCAATCCCAGCAATCAGGAGACAGAGGCGTGTGGATCAAAACATTTATGCTAGCCTGTGCTACACAGCAATTTCTTATATTGTAGAAAAAAAGCCTGTCATTTGGAAAAATTGCCTGTTGTAAAAAAAATAGTGTCAGAGTGATGTGGACGGTCCTTCTGTATACGTGTTGTTTTTATTGGTTAATGAATAAAGCTATTTTGGCCAAAGGCTTAGCAGAGTAAAGCCAGGTAGGAATTCTGAACAGAGATATAGAGAGAAAGTAGGCAGAGTCAAGGAGATGCCATGTAGTTGCCGAAGGAGAAAGATGCTCAGAACCTTTACTGGTAAACCTCATGGCTATACACAGGTTAATAGAAATGAGTTAATTCAAGATGAAGAGCTAGAAATATGCCTGAGATATTAGTCAAACAGTGTTGTAATTAATATAGTTTCTGTGTTTTTATTCAGGTCTGAGCAGTTGGGAAATGAATGAGCAGTCTCCTCTTACATCAGAGATCAGTGAAAATTGCTCAGGTAATTGAATGAGATTAAAAAATAAGAACTTGGTGGAAATTCTATTTAGGAGAATATAACCATAAGCACAGAACATTAAGGAAATAGAGTAAAAAATGTCATTGATTTATTTAGTGGTCCAATCTTAAAGATCAATTATTAACCAATACTTTAAATTTTTATCTTATAAAATAAGCTAAAGATTGGTAGGGGAGTGGCTCTCTGGAGTTCCAACTTCATGGGAAGCAGAAGCAGGAAGATCAGCTGTATGTTGCTTACAAACAGGACTCTGTTTCAGTGATAATCACATCAATAATAAAATAAAAGTGTATTAAAATAACATAGCTGTCAGTTTTGTGAAAGGAATCATTTTGAAGTCTAATAAGCAGTATGTTTTAAAATTAAATTGAATACCAGCTGTTTCTCCTTTGGTTTACAGTGGACTTATATTCTTGAATGAATGCAATGCATTTGTGATATTCCAGTAGGACTTGTTTTTAGGCAGATATTTAGTTATTGCTAACTGCCATTCCAAATCCATTTTTATTAGTGTTGATATTGCTCTACTGGCCTCATATAACATTTGGCATTTGCATTTAATAATTTATTTTTTACTTTTGGATATATATTTTCTTTAAAAACAGTTAAGACCATTTATTTATCTTATTTATTTGGAGAATGTGTGTATGCATTCATGTGTGTGTGATTTTGTGTGTGTGTGTGTGTGCACGTGTGCGCACCACAGGTAAGGTATGATGTCAGCTTTCAGGAGTGAGTTCTCTCTTTCCACTATGTAAGTTTCAAGGCTTGAACTCAGACCTTAGCCTTGGCTGAGCCATCTTGTCAGGTGTATTTTTAAAGTGTTTCTGTATAGATTTTGTAGACTCCAAAATGTTTTCAAATCCTGAGATTAGCGAATGTCAAATTTTTCTTTTACGCAGATTGCCCTGTTATAAAAACAGCAGGTTAGATGTAATATACTGGTTAATGTTTTTTTTTTCAAGTAAAGAATAATTATTGTCATGTCTATTCAAATGAAAGTGTTTTTCTCTCATTTTTTAAAAAAAAAGAAAGGAAAAAATAAAGAAAGAAAGGAAAGAAGAAAGAAAAAAGAAAGAAAGAAAAAGGAAGAAAGGACAGAAAGAAAGAAAGAAAGAAAGAAAGAAAGAAAGAAAGAAAGAAAGAAAGAAAGAAAGGAAAGAATGTTGTGCTGGCTAGTCTTTATGTCAACTTGACACAAACCTGAGAGAAGGTAACCTTTTACTGAGAAAATGCCTCCCTCAATAAGGTCAGGTTATAGGCAATCCTGTAGGGTATTTCTTTCATTAGGGTTTGATATGGCAGGGCCCACCCATTGTGCATGGGAATATCCCTGGGTTCTGCAAGAAAGCAGACTGAGAAAGTCATGGGGAGCAAGACAGAAACAGTTTTCAAACTGTTCATAGATTCCTCCATGTTTCTTCAGCAGCTCCTTCGTGATGGACTATGATATGGCAGTGTGAACAAAATAAACCCTTTCTTCCCCAAGCTGCTTTTGGTCATGGTGGTCTCATCACACAGCTTTGGAGAGTGAAAGCGCAAGGGTCAGGCAGGACTGTGTGTTCAGCTTTTGGTGTGCTCCATCATAGCAGAAGGTCCATGGTTGGAACATGTGCAGGAGTGCCAAGTGCTGGGTGGGGGAACCAAACGTAGACCTGCAGACACTCCAGTCTGAGAGCCCTCATCCAATTCCATGAGTATCCGTCCTTCCCTAGGTGGAGTCCTTATTACACAATTACCTCCCGTTAAGCCCCTCTCTGCCTACCACTTCTTAATGCTATTATCTTGGGACTCAGCTTTCCAGCATACGAACCACTATGGGATAAATTATAACAAGCCATATTTCTCTATTCTTTGCCATCCTTAACTTATATATGCAATTTTAATTAGACATTTGAATTATTGTTGTATTTTATCACAGCTAGTCAATATGAATATTGCTTTTTTTGGTGAATGGTCTACATAGAAATAAAAGAGAGAAGAGATGGGGAGATGGCTCAGCAGTTAAGAACACTATATCCTTTTCCAGAGGACCCAGGTTCAACTCCCAACACTGTATGGTGGTTCAAAGTCACTATCTATGTCTTCAGTACCAGGGCTTCCAATACCTTCGAGTGTCTTCCCAGGCACTAGGATGCATGCATGTAGTGTTCAGACGAACATATACAGGCAAAATACTCGTACAATGAACTTTTTAAAAATTAAAGAAAAAGAAAATAAATGGTTTAAAATTTAGCTTTGTTTGTTTCTAGACTTTGATAAATCATAATGTAAATGAGGAATATATTACTATATCTGAGTCAGTGGCATGCAAGGACTTTGATTATTCAGCTGTGGTACATGCTTCTTGTCTTAGTCATAGGGAGAAAGAGGCAGGGGGATAGCTACAAGTTCAGATTCAGTTTGATCTACATAGTGAGTTTTAGGTAGGAATATTCAAAAATAGTTTTCTGGGAAAGCAACAGAAAACGAGCAAACAGAGCCACAGTTGACAGCAGAATAAAACTCCAAATGGATTAAGATAAAAATGTTTGTTTTACTTGACTTACTATTTTGTCTTTGCTGAGAAATTACCTTTTTCTTTTGTTCTTTCTTTTGCTTTCTTTGTTTTATTAAACCTTTGTCTCAAATTTCCTTTCTATGATTTTATTTAAAGGAGCGTTCTAGAGAAAAGCCGTCTTTGGGCACTTAGTGGACTCACCTGGACAAGTTCCCGCCTTATCTTTCCCATCCTTTGTGTGCTCTAGACAAATAAAACAGATGGGAGCAATACTTGGAGCCAAAGAACACAGCGCAGTTGGAAATCCTCGCCTCATGGGGCCACAGCCACGTTCGCTGTTGTGCTTGAAAACAAACTTCCATTTTCTTACATCCACACCCTCAGTCCTCCTGAGAGCTTAGTGAAGACCGCTTTTCCCCTTCCTTCTCGTTCCTCATCTTTGATTTGTGAACCCCTCCTCAACTTAAAAACCTA
This sequence comes from Ondatra zibethicus, assembly GCA_004026605.1. NCBI lineage: Eukaryota > Metazoa > Chordata > Mammalia > Rodentia > Cricetidae > Ondatra > Ondatra zibethicus. The sequence continues at coordinate 12,508 of PVIU01002461.1, read as the reverse complement.
GTCCCCCTAGGACATGTTTTCTCTTTGCCCCCACACAACAAACAGCTCCCTCTTTTGCACATTGAACTTTAGAGTGCTCATCTAGGTATCTTCTGCACATCTGCCTTCTGTGCTAGCTGCTGTCTTCTCTGGGAACAATGGATTGTGATAATTTCACAACCGGGTTTTCAGAGCCAAGCATAAGCAAGGCCTGTTACTCAAATGTTTGCTGGATAAATATTGAGTAAATGCAAGCGAGGTCTGCCTTAATCAGAAATGATGTAAGATTCCGAAGATAACACCCCGAGCAGATCAATTAGGCAACATTTAAAAAAAAAGACTACGATTCTTTGTGTTTGTATCAAGTGTACTGAAGGTAGGTATGTTAAGGCACAGATAAACGTCTTGGTTGAGATGTTTTAGCTTTGTAGTACAGGTTGGAGGGAAATGCCACAGTAGCTAAGAACACGACCTTTGGAGTTAGGATTCCCATGTTCTACTCTGAGTTTGGGTGCTTCCTAGACTGCCAGTGTGGCGCTTCTCTTCCTGAGTTCTGCCGTTTGTAAAATGAGACAACAATCCAACCCCCTGCTTAACAAATTAAAAACTAGGATAGGTCACACCCAAACTCTGTATACATTAAGCAATAAATAAATGGCTCCCATTATTAGCAGGCCATATGTTTCTGAAGCTCAACTGTGTAATTGGGTCTGAACATTTTGTTTGTTTTCTAATTTCCCTAGTGTATACAATTTCCCTCGTGGGGGCAGGTGTTCAGATCCGACCTCAGCGCCTCTGATGGTGAGTCTCACAGGATCCCTTTACAGTTAGACTACAGACAACATTTCAGATTTCATTCTCTTTTGGCTTTGCTCCCCCCACCCTACCCCCGATTCCTCTCTTGGCCTCTTTTCTACTGCAAGTCTTTGATTATTGTGTTTGAAGTAGAGGCTGGGGAGGAAGTAGGTGACAGTGTACTTATGTCTAAACTCTTTTCCAGATGTCTAGGTCTTTGGGATCCCAGGAGCCTGAACTGGGTCCAGGACTAAGGCTCAGGTGGATCAAAGGTATAATGTTCAGAGTAGAGATCAATACAGGAATTGAAGTGAATTACTGAGCTGGAATGTCAACTCAAAGGCGTTGGACCCCCTAGTTGCTGTTCTCAAAGGGAAGACTTGTTCTTGGGGGGGGATGAGGGAGGGGGCACTGGCTTCAGACTTTGATAGGATCTTTGGCTCTAATCTGAGTCTGAGAGATGGTAAATGGGAGATACCGGGGTATATGTTGCCTTAGTACATACCTCTTCCTCTTCCTTCAGAATACTGGTGCCTGCTTTCTGATGGAGTGGGGGCCTCAAGTTTGGCTAAGGCGTTTAAAAGACACCACACAGTTTGTTTTGCTCTGGCTCTGTTTGTCCATAGAAACATATGTGCTGCTGGTAAGCTTCGAATCAAAGCATTCTGAGAGTGTGTTGAGAATACAGCTGAGTACTAGGGACAAAATGCAGAACTCAGATTAGGTAGCACGATGTTGGGTAAGTTTAGTTGCCCTAGTTCCCCTAGGACATGTTTTCTCTTTGCCCCCACACAGGGAATGGCTCCCTCTTTTGCACATTGCACTTTAGAGAGCTCATCTAAGCTCTCAACATAACTGTGGACTTTTAAAGGTTGTGATGCTTGGTTACTTTACCACTCAACTAGGTACAAGCTGGAAAAGGACAAAAGAAAATTGGTAACCAAGAGAAAGGCCCTGCTGCACATATGTAGGTTTTGAGCAAGAGACAAAAATGTCTTACTGAGCCGAGTGGTGGTGGTGCATGGCTTTAGTCCCATCACTACAGAGGCAGAGGCAGGTAGATCTCTATAAGTTCGAGGCCAGCATGGTCTACAAAGTGAGTTCCAGTGCAGCCAAGGTTACACAGAGAAACCTTGTCTCAAAAAATCAACCCCACCTCCAAAAAATCTTACTGCTTTTTCATTTGTCATATGTTTACTAAATATAGATGAAGAAATGATTATTGATAAATTATCTAATTCTTGAGGCACAGATGTTGCTTGCTTATATTTCTAGAGGAACCCACTAAAATACCTGCTGGGAACTTAATGGTCTCAAGAGAGAGAAACAAGAAGATGAAAATAGTTAATGATCAAATCTCAGCCAAGTTCTCTTGGTTTATTCTCTTTTCATTCATTATTTTTTGTTTTTGTTTTTTGAGACAGGCTGTCTCTGTGTAGCCCTGGTTGTCCTGCAACCCAACTCTGTAGACCAGGCTGGCCTCAGACTCAGAGCTCTGCCCAAGTGCTGGGATTAAAGGTGTGCGCCACCACCGCCTTGCGGCTCTTGGTTTATTCTTTCCAGATGAATGCTAACAGGAGACATGATTAATAAACCTTTCTCCTCCTGCTTTCCTTAGGCAAGCTGCTTAGGCTGCTCTATGCCCAACTTCCTTAACAGTTCTCCCTATCTTCGCACATGGGAGAGCTGAAGGGCGGGCCACCGCTTGTCTTCCTGGTGTGAAATGCCGTCCACACCAACAATATTGCTTTTGTCTGAAAGTGATCTGTTTACAAAAAGGAAAAGACCATCCGTCCCAAATTACTCTTGTGAGCTTCTTTAACCCCATGGTGGAGAGTCTGAGTCTTGGGGTCTGAAGGTCTGTGCTTATGAGTCTTGGTTACTCATCCCGTGGTCTTGAGACGCTAACTCAGTTTTCGCCTCCATGGAATGAAATGCTGAGACTTCACAGTGATTACTGGACTGTGTGAGATAATGCAACAAATCAGAACTCCTTCCTTGCAAGCTCAACTTGTATTTTTTTGGTTTTGTTGTCCTTCTTGAATACAGAGATGGTTTCTGGCCCCAGCCCCTCATTCTTTGTTGCTTTCTGACTAGATCTCAGAAGGTAGTGCAGGGTAGCCTCCAGCTTATGTTCCTCCTGCTTCAGCCTCCTAAGCACTGGGATTACGATTTACCAATGATCAAGTACATAGCAGATCCACAACCAATTGTGTTGATGGAGAGCTTTGTTTGTTTGTTTGTTGAATTTTCCCAGGTATTTGTATTCATACAAAGGCTTCTTTGCTCGTCTGTGAGCTTACTGGGGACTAAGGTTGAAGTAAGTAAGTCTTTCTTACTGATTGTAATACTGTGCTAGGCTTGCAGCAAGTGCTTCCTGAGGGTTCCCAAATAGATGACTATGGACCAGGCTGGGAGCTCATTCGGCTTCTGGAGGAAATAAATAAATCTCCTGTATCACATTGCTTTGGGCCTTTCTTTGTAGCTAAGACAGTGAATGAAGAGTCTTCGAGTTTCTCTAATGACATGGAAACCTAGGCAAGCGTTCATAAAGAAAGAGTCATGCATGACACTGGGAATAGCAAATAATCCCAAAGAGATCACAGATGTTCCACCATGAGTACAATAAACTCCATGCAAGTGCTCCAGGATAAATACATCCTCCAACAACAGGAATTAGGATCTATTAAGGACTGAACAAAGAACTGAAAAGAAAAATCACTTACTCTGAATAAACCACTGGCTGCATTTGCCCAGCTGCGTTTTCTTTGAAAAAGACAAGAGAGTCCATGTCATGGCCTGTTGGAAATCTAAGCTGAGTTCTTAACCAAACTCCAAGTTCTTCCAGTCACTGCCGGTGCTGCTAGGAACTAGGGACCTGGAGTCCTGCTGTTTTCCCATAACTATCATACTAAGCAAATAAAACCCAAGCCAGGTGGCTCTCATGGGCCTTAATTTCCTAAATTCTAAAGTGAATATCGAAATGTGTTTGCTTACTAACATCTCAGGATGGTGTTGGAGATGAAATGAGGAGGGAACTAAGTGAAAGTGTGTAACAAAGGACCACGCAGCCCTCTGCACCCAGATGTTTACAATGACTGCTCATTGCTGTGGCCATTTGCAACCCTATAAGCTTTCTTTCTTAATCTTCAGTTAAGGTACTCTGAAAAGTCAGGTGTGGTGGAATACTCCATTAATCCAAACCCTTATGAGACAGAGGCAGGAGGACCTCTGTGAATTCAAGTCTAGCGTGGTCTACATATTGAATTCCAGGTAAGCCAGGCCTGTACAATAATAGCCTGTCTTAAAAACAAAAACACAACAAAAAAGATACCCCAGCAGCTGCCATGCCACACCTTTGGTTGCTGGGCTTTTTCTCTCCTGACTGTGAAAAAGAATCACCTTCTCCTTCAGCTCATTGTGAAGGAACTCTGGCTTTTGAAAGTTATGGTGATAATGTTGATTTATGTATATTTACATAAGAATGGACATAGAACGGCCCCTTGAATGACCGAATGAAAGAACAAACTCCATATTATTTTAAAAGATATTTATTTACTTAGTGTGTACTTACTTTATGTGTATTTGTGTGCATGTCTGAGTGTGTGCAAGCATACAATGTACGTACAGGGAACACATTCACATGGCAGCTCACAGTTATCTGTAACTTCAGGGTTTTTTTTGTTTGTTTTTGGGGTTTTTTTTTTTTTGAGACAGATTTTTTTCTCTGTGTAACAGCCCTGGCTGTGCTGGAGTTTGCTCTGTAGACCAGGCTGGCCTTGAACTCACAGAGATCCACCTGCCTCTGCCTACTCAGTGCTGGGATTATAAGTGTGCCCAGATGCTTTTGCATTTTTTTTCCCATTCTGTGCAGTACTCTTCTGAGTTCAATTGTCAGGCTGTGTAAGTATTTTCAGATCAAATACACCTGTGGATACAGCTGCTGAGAGGAAACTATGGACTATCTACCCCTAAATCGGTCGTAAGGCATTACCTAATTGCTTAAAAGCAAAACCTTTACAACTTTTTTCAGCATAATTCTTGAGTTTTGCTTTATAATGTGTCTTCTGCAGTCTTAGTAGCAATTTCTCTTAAAAATGTGGTCTTCTGAAGAAATTGACACCTCCCAGGCCCTTTTCATTTTAAACCTTGTAGAAAGCCAGTTACTGAATGACAACATAACCCAACACATCCACCAGGTGTTTAGAGCCCGAGAGGCAAGTGTACAAAAAGGAATGAACTTAGACTTGAAAGCCACTAAAGCCTGGGTTTGAACTCAGATTTTCCAATAATAGGCTATATTATTTCATGCAACTTATTTAGTGCCTTTGGTTTTCATTCATCTTACCTACAGAGAAGGATAGTAAGGGCTAACTTTTAGGAAAATTAAGAACAATTCAGTCTTCCATTGTATAATTTTAGCCTCTTTGTTAAATATGAGGTGTCCATAGGTTTGTGGATTAATATCCGGGTCTTCGATTCGATTCCATTGGTCAACGTCTCTGTTTTTATGCCAATACCAAGCTGTTTTCATTACTATAGCTCTGTAATAGAGTTTGAAGTCAGGGATGGTAATACCTCTGGCAGTTCCTTTATTATATAGGATTGTTTTGGCTATCCTGGGCTTTTTGTTTTTCCATGTAAAGTTAGTTATTGTTTTCTCAAGGTCTATGAAGAATTTTGTTGGGATTTTGATGGGGATGGCATTGAATGTATAGATTGCCTTCGGTAGAATTGCCATTTTTACTATATTGATCCTACCAATCCAGGAGCATAGGAGATCCTTTCATTTTCTGGTGTCCTCTTCGATTTCTTTCTTCAAGGTCTTAAAGTTCTTGTCAAATAGATCTTTCACTTCCTTAGTGTTACCCCAAGATACTTTATGTTATTTGTGGCTATCGTGAAAGGTGATGTTTCTCTGATTTCCCTCTCTGTTTCTTTATCCTTTTTGTATAGGAGGGCTACCGATTTTTTTGAGTTGATCTTGTATCCTGCCACTTCACTGAAGGTATTTATCAGCTGTAGAAGTTCTTTGGTAGAGTTTTTGGGGTCACTTATGTATACTATCATATCATCTGCAAATAATGAAAGTTTGACTTCTTCCTTTCCAATTCGCATCCCCATGATCTCCTTATTTTGTCTTATAGCTGTTGCTAGGACTTCAAGTACTATATTAAAGAGATATGGAGAGAGTGAACAGCCTTGTCTTGTTCCTGATTTTAGTGGAATCGCTTTGAGTTTCTCTCCATTTAATTTGATGTTAGCTGTCGGCTTGCTATATATTGCTTTTATAATTTCATCTGATGGATGGAGATAGAGACAGAGACCCACATTCACATCAGAGCAATGGACTGAGCTCCCAAGGTCCAGTCGAAGAGCAGAAGGTGGGAGAAGATGAGCAAGGAAGTTAGGACTGTGAGGGCTGGTCCACCCACTGAGACAGTGTGCCTGAACTAATGGGAGCCCACCAAATCCAGCTGGACCGGGACTGAACAAGCATATTGATCAAACCGGACTCTCTGAATGTGGCTGCCAATGGGGGCAGACTGAGAAGCCATCAACAATAACAGTAGGACCTATTTCTCTTCTGCATGTATTATCTTTTTGGGAACCTAGTCTATTTGGATGCACACCTTCCTAGGCCAGGATGGAGGGGGGAGGGCCTTGGACTTCCCACAGGGCAGGGTACCATGCCCTCTTTTAAGGAAGCAGGGGAGGGAGGAGGGTGAGGGGGAGTGAGGGGAGGACTGGGAGAAGGGGAGGAAATGTAAATTATTTTTGAATGAAAAAAAATAAAAGAATATGAAAAAAGAACAATTCAGTTAATGATAGGAAATCATCAGTACACCCTTAGAACTCAGTAATGGCACCTGCAACACAGAGTATATTCTGTATTTCTTCTTAAAACTTCTACAATTACAGCTTCCACAATTCAATGAAGACACAAAACATTTCTCATTGCAAAAAATATAAACAAGTGTATATGCTTATTTTTGTCTACATGAAGACCTCTTTGTGCACCTGCCTCTTGGCCTCTAATTGCCTGGTGACATCAGATTCTTGTGTTGTCATCTAGTAACTCATTTTCCTTAAGATGATACAGATCTGCTTTACATATAATCTAGTTTCCTAGGTGGAGATATGCCTGTGTATCTACTGGGTGGCTTCTTCCTTCAAGCAGGAGGTCAGTCTTTCAAGGTTTTTTTGTTGTTGTTTTGTTTGAGATAAAGTCTCTCTATTTTGTAGATCTGGCTGTCTTGAAACTCACTCTGTGGACATTGCTGGCTTTGAACTCACAGAGACCTGCCTGCCTCTGCCTCTTGAGTGCTGGGGTTAAAGACATGCATCAAAAAAATGCCTAGTGCATTTTTTTTCATGATATCCATCTGATTGGGGTAAAATGGAACCCCAAAGTAGTTTCATGCTTCCCTGATGGCTAAGGATGTTGAACACTTTTTCAAGTGCTTACTGACCATTCATATTTCTTCTCTGAAAATGTCTATTCAGTTTATTAGCCCATTTATTGATTTAATATTTTTTAATTTTTGAAATTCTAGATATGTCCTGGGTATTTGTCACTATCTGATGTATAGTTGACAAAGATTTTCCCCCTTTCTATAGACTGTCTCTTCAGTCTAATGACAGCTCTTTTTGTTGTATAGAAACTTCTTAATTTCATGTATCCATATTTATGAACTATTGGGATTATTTCCTGTGTAGATCAGGCTAGCCTCAGCCTCACAGAGATCTGCCTAGCTCTGCCTCCTTGAGTGCTGGAATTAAAGGAGTGTGCTACCATGCCTGGACTCTTTGATTCATTTTGAATTAATTTTTGTGCAAGGTAAGACCCATAGTTCCAATTTATTCTTTCGCTTGTGGAAATCAGTTTCCCCAGCATTGTTTGTTAAGTTTTGTTCGTTTGCCAATATATCATTTTGGTAAGTTTGGGACAATTGGATGACTAAAACTGTGCAGATTTATTCCTGGGCTCTCTCTTCTGTTTCATTCCTCTACTTGTCTGTTTCTGAGCTGCTATCCTGGGCTTTTGTTACTAAGGTCTGTAACATAATTTGAGGTTGGCTATTATGATCACTCCAGCATTGACTTTTGGGGGTGGGGGTGGGGCTAAGGATTGTTTTGGCTGTTAGACTTCCTTTTAGCTTCCATATATATTTTAGGATTGGTTTTTCATTCTGTGATAAGTGCTATTGATATTTTCATGGGATTGCATTGAATCTGTAGATCGCTTTCTGTAAGACAGTCATTTTCTCACTGTTAATTCATCCTATCCCTGAGCACAGGAGGTCTTCTGCTGTCTTCTTCAATTGCTTTCTACATTGTTTCAATGTTTTCGTAGTAGAGGTCTTTTACCTCTCAGTTACGTTTATTCTTTGATCACTTTTGAACTATTGCAAATTGGATTGTTTCCCTCTTGATTTCTTTCTCAGCAAGCTTGTTATTTTATAGACATGAAGTATTATTAGTCAGTTGTCAATCATCGCTAACAGCAGATTACATACACATGGTTTCATTGAAGTATCTGGAATACCATAACCTTTCATCTTTGTACACATTGGCACGCATTTCTTAATCAGAAGAGCATTTTCCTACATAGTCACCCCATATGACATCTATGAAATTTGATAAGAGTCTTCCTGTTAGGAGAAATCTCCCACTACGTTTGCTCACTTTCATCCTTTCCGGGGAAGCCAGTCCTTCCGAGTTCCTGCTGCCCAGATGTTAGTTCTCAGGGGCTCTTTGACAGAGAGCAGGTGGATCCTGAGAAGGCAGACATCACAATACGCTGTGAAAGATGAAGCTATGGAGGAGAGAGCCTTGCTGAGCCCTGCTCTGCCTGCTCCAGATCAAAATTGGGCTATTTGGGGGACCGATTTTCTTGCTCCCTCGGTATTTCTTTGCTTGATCATCATACTCAGGTGTGCCTCCTACCCTCCGTATGAATCTGAAAAGCATCCTATTGCCCTCACACCCGGAACTGCTGTCTGTGTGAGTCCCTCAGCATCACCTTGGCAGCCTTCTCAGAACTATTGCTGTGTCTCCTGTGTGCTTTCTCCGTGGAACAGTTTCTTATAATATTCTTAGGCTATTTTCTATGCCTTTTTGAGAATGATTAAGGTTCTTTCCAAGAAGAACCCTGGGGAGGCTTTAACAAGAGGCTCCCCCCTTCCATAGGTTCCTTTATTGAAATGTTTGGTACCAGATAGTAGAACTGCCTGGGATTAGGAGGTGTGATCCTGCTGGAGGAGGTGTCTCTCTGGAGTGGGCTTTGAGGTTTCCATTCCCAGTTAGATCTCTTCTGCTCCAGGCTTGCGCAACAATTGTCAGCTCTCAGCTGCTGCCCCAGCTCCAGCCCCATGCGTTCCTGCCTGTTACCATGCTTCCCACCGTGATGGTCATGGACTATAACCATTTGAAACTAGATGCCCCAATAGACACTTTCCTTTTATAAGCTGTTGTCATCATGCTGTCTTATCACAGCAGTAAAAAAGTAAGACAGACCCTCTGAGTAAGCACTGTGAGAACATAATAGGTGTTTGATAATTATATTTATTAACTTGACAAATTAAAATATTATCGTGTAGCTAATAGAAATTTATTAATATATTAACTTGTTTGTTTGTTATCTGTGACTAACAGTGACACTGTGCCATCTAGGGCTTTTGTGAATCTAGACTTTGTCAGTTCAAACACGAGAGTCTCTAACTGGCACGCCATCAATGGCACTCACAGTTGCTCTGTTCCTGGCTTGTCTTTATCAAAAGCTACAGCCCTATTGTCTGAGTCAATGTTAGTTGCAGCCCTCTTGCTTAGACAGAGGGTTTGAAGCCAGCTGGATGCCAGGTACTATGACATCACTTGGACAGCTCCCTGGTGGAATGATCTAGATGTTACAGTCATTGCACTAGCCAGATTGTTCCATGGTTTGCTTTGTTATTCAGTTATCTCTATTTGGCATGGAGGAATAGCATGCTTTCTCACCTGCTTTGCTTCTGGGACTAATCTTAACTGAATCATGAAGTGATGTTCTCAATGACTACACTGGGCTCCTGCGCACGCGTCAGCTCAGAAACACAAGTCTCTTAACCCAAGGTTTTCCATCATTGCATGGTTCTTTAGGCACCGTTAATAGTTCTTAAAACTTTTACTAAGCTTTGTTTCTGTTTTTTACAGAAACTTGTCAGTTTAGACTACTGAGTATTTTTTTTTCTATAAAGTCAAGAAAAGTTTCAGTCTCCTTAGGCAGCAGTGTTGATCAGATTCTTTAGTCAGAAAGTGATTGCATTTAGGCTATATGATTTTGGTTAATCAACAGTACAAGTTTCTCTTCAACCTAGACTTTTAAGAGTTTTTACCCATCCCATCCCACCTCGCTCTGACAGTGTCTTAAGTAGCCCAGATTGGCCTCAACTTGCTGTATAATTGGCATGACCTTGAACTCCTGGTCCTCTTGCAACCGCCTTTCAAGTGCTGAGGTTACAGTTGTGTGTCATCATGACCAGTTCACAAGGATTCTTTCTATATGCTACCTTCAGTAGGTCCTGGAGAAGATGTGTCTGGATTTCCATTTGTCATGGCTGTGGCAGTTGGATAAGAATCAGCTGGTAATAGGGACTGTCATCTTCTAGCTAAGACGTGATTGCTTTCTTGCTCTCAGTGTCAAGGGACTCTGTGCAACAACACACACAACCCAATGTTTAAACACACAGATTGCACATGAGTGTTCTGCATACACCCACCTAAGTTCAAACTCTATAACACTGAGAAAAAGCAAACAAAAATAAATATTCTGTTTCGAAGCCAGTCAGGTTAGTTTTCCTGAAGCGTTAGTCCCAGTGTCAATTTAACAGATGTGATCATGGCTGTCCACGAGTTTTGAGGACACATTTCTCTAGACCCTCCAAATAACGAACCAGTCCAGAAAGAAAAACTCTAGGGGTTCAAACTATTATAAAATGATACTTTCTCCAGAGTTTGCTTTAATATTTGGCAATGCGTATAACTCGATTATGAAATTGATGCAATGGTTAGCCAGATAAATGGTAAGCAGGTTTCTCCTTAATCCTTGTCCTTAGGTATTGTGTGATATTTTGATTGTATTCTGAAAATAAAGCTTTCTTGGACTCAGAGTGCAGAGCTAGCCACTAGCTGACCACAATTAACCATAGAGGTTTTGGAGGACTGAGGATAGATAGGAGACAGGACGTAGTCGGTCAAGGCAGAGAGAGGATCTCAGCCCTTTTTGATGGAGGAGTGGAAGAGAGAGGAGGTCACCTGTGGCTGCTCTGCTGCTTCTCTGATCTTTCAGGTTCTTACATCGATATCTGACTCCTGGTTTTTTATTGATTAAGAATAATTAGATAAACGCTCCACTGAGGGACTTCTCTTACATGTCAAGGTAATGTCCTCTTTGGGGACTTTAACTTTCACTATGGAAGCTCTTCTTCTACCCTTTAAGTACACAAATTGTGGCAAGTGGTTTAAATTAAGAACAGATTAACTATAGGAAATTTCTTGAAATGTTTTGGTATTGAACTGAGATCCAAATAAGACATAATGAGCAGGGAGAAAATTGACATAAATGAAATTTATAAGTCTCCAAATGTACTGAACAAATATGCTTTAGTACAAGGTAAAATAACAGAATAGAAATCATATGCTATTTTCTTAGAAAGTTGGGGCTAGAGAGATGGCTCAGCATTTAAGAACACTGACTGCTTTTTCAGAGAACCTGGGTTCAATTCCTAACTCTTGACTATTTGTAATTCCAGGGGATCTAACACCCTCAGGCAAAATACTAACCCATACCAAATAAAAATGAATAAGCTTTTAAAATTTTTTAAAAATTATTTGAAAATTGTCCGTTTCTTCTTTTCATTGTCCCCCATAGGTTTTCTGGCTGCATTCAGGTCACTGTTGGTGGGAAAAGCCATTGATTTCTCAGAACTGTCTTCTCTGTGAGATGGGAGGTGAGGATGGATGCTCTTCCCGTTTTGAGAGTATCTTGCCATTTTCCCCAGGCTGGGCTTCTGAGCTGAGTACTGAAATAATAGGCAAGAGCCATCAAACCTGATTACACAGGCACTGTGAACTGTTCCAGTGTTATTCCTCTTGTTTCCTCTTCTCCCTTGTGCCTCTCTGTATCAAATGCCATCTAAGAATGCCTCTTTCTTAAACTAGAGCCTGAACTTAAAAACAGAATCACATACATTTCCATACCATGATAATTTTCATTTATATGTTTAATGTTTTTACTCTAATTTCAGAAAGATAACTAAGGAAGGTAAGATTCCCCCACCATCTCCTATGGAGTGAAAGCATCCCACATCCACCTTTAGACTTCAGAATTTGCTCTGATTTTTAAGTGACTGGTGGGTGGCTCATCCTTAGATGTGATTTCAGTACTGTTTAATGTCCTCACTCAGCTTCCCTTTCCATTTGACAATCATTTACCTACATTTCCTGTATACCTATCCTCTGCATCATGGTACCCATCCTCTGCATTGTGGTACCCATCCTCTGCATCATGGTGCCCATCTTCTGCATCATGGTACCCATCCTCTGCATCATGGTACCCATCTTCTGCATCATGGTACCCATCCTCTGCATCATGGTACCCATCCTCTGCATCATGGTACCCATCCTCTGCATCGTGGTACCCATCCTCTGCATCATGGTACCCATCCTCTGCATCATGGTACCCATCCTCTGCATC